>JAODAC010082941.1:0-44591 GCA_027575185.1 Mimaenictus wilsoni | reverse complement strand
AATCCACAATAAATCGCTGCATCACCTTGATACGTCCGTCAACAATCGAATGCAATTGCCGTGATATATAACATCTAATAGTTTAGTTACCTTGTTGTTGACGCTGGTTTATTATTGTTTCCACTAGATTGGTGTCATTTATTCGCCTCTCGCCAATGCGTACCGCAAGCAGTGTTATGGGATTTCAAGTAATATCACTTGCGGTTTACCGAATCTAATTTTGTTAATGGAAATTTTATCATTTTTTCCAATGTGTAATAAAAATAACGGTTACGTAGTTGATTATGAGTCAAGATATTCAATATTTTAAAAAATATTGAGTTTCAATGAATACGAAATGAAGTAATAATATTAATATTTATTTTCGGCCCATGAAATAAACCATATAATTTGTATAGAATTATAACAAAAATATGTAAGAATGCATGAGGGAAAAAATACAAAATGTTTTCAAGCAGTTTTTTATGCAGAGCCATTTGATTATATGCTTGAATAATAAGGCGTAGAAATTTTTGTAGAGATGATCAAGAATTGGTGTTATTCCGGCTTCTTGATAAAGAAGAAAAAGAATGATTAAGAAGAAGGAAGGATTATGAAGGACATCATTCTCACAATCAGCCCCTCTGATTGTGAGACGTGTAATAGTACGTAAGGCGGTCCTTTTCCCGATTTGCAGATGTTACTTCATTCTTGCGTTGGTAAGGAGGTAGAGGGCAGTAGCATAATCCATAACTGGTCGTCGACTTATTTATTTATAGACTTTAATGTGGTTGTCCCAATGAAGTAATATTTTACTACGATAGTCATAATTGATAAAACATAGCACACAATTATTTTAATTTTAAGAAAAATCATCGGAAATAATTTGTTGAAGAATTAGTTCCTAGCGTACCCCCTAACATTTAGAATAATGATAGAACATATTTTGGACTAGAATTAGATTACTCACTGAAAATTTGGCCAGAAATTTTCAAGGGTACAAATTGCATAAGAGATAATTCATAACATAAAATAAAGAGGACTCCCCAAACAAATTGCTTAATTGTGCACGGTATCATCTAAAAATTGTATTTTTGAGGGTAGTTTCAGACTAAAATCAAATAGCACGATCAAAAAAAGCAAAATAACGTAGACACAAAATCGAAAGTTTAAGATTCGTGGAAGGAAACGCGCCAGACAGGTCCCGTGTAGTACTTGAAATTTGATATAACAATTAAAATTACTTGCAATATAAACATTACACACGTTTAGACTTGAATGATTATTGATGAATCATCCACCCGGGTTTGCACCTTTCTGACTCCGCCTAAGCATACCGGATCTCTCCAGTCACGTCAGTGTTACTATGACGATGAAGTGTTGATGGTTCAAAGTATCTCCCACATATGTGCTTATGATTACCCCGGCTATATGCAACCAAAGTTATTTAATTTAATATGAATAGATAAATTACATACAAAACAACGTTAGAATAGCGTTCAGTATGATATACAATTTCTATCAGTAAATTGTTGCAATGTTGTTATCGACATAAAATGGTTTTCAAGGCATCATTTTCCATATTGCCATATCACTTTATTACAATATATTTAAAATTTCATACAATTAAAATTATTAGAGGTGTAAACAAATTACCCAAGTTTAGATTGAAATTGAAATTGTGGGATTATATTCATCCCTGATAACCACTCATCCAGTAATTGTATTTGCCCAAATACACTTTTTTTGCCGGTTCCACCAAAAGTTTGATACTGTTCAACGCTGTTTTCGTAATTCCAAACCCTAGCAACATCCGAATCAAAATGATGACTAAAATCACAATTTTATATTATTCTTCCACAACAATCTGCGAAATTTTTACCTAATTGTTTTTAATTCCTCCAAAGTCAAATCACACAAATCAACAGATTGTGCCTCTGCTGCCGCGACAACTTGTCCGGCAATATGATGAGCTTCACGGAAAGGTACAGACTTTCTTACGAGATAATAGGCAAGATCAGTGGCCAGCATGTCATAAGTAAGTGCAGCTGAACACCTTCCTTGGTCAATCTTTAAATATATTCATATTATTTTTAGAACCATGAGGGTTGTACGAAATGTAAGGTTCCCACTTGGCGGGAGAGGCGATCAGCACTTACATTTCCGGTGACTGCAAAGAGAACACGGAACGCAGGCAATGCAAATTGCAGAGAACGTGAACAGGCAGATGAGACTACCAACTATTCTTCAGAGATCTACTAGAACTGATTAACAGGTTCAACATACTTTACGTAGAATTGTTAAGGCGTACTTAAGGGTGGAGATGAAAGCAGGGGAAGTGAGAGTCAAAAAGTCCTACTGGAAAAACATTCGCGGACTGTGACAATCCAAGCATTACTCTAGAACAAGAACCTAACAGCTCCTTGTTCTTGTTAAGAAAGGCATACGAACTGCAGTTGGAGTGTACTCAGGGTACTAAACCATGATGTATCACCAGCATAAAGGTGTATCACCTGAGAATATGTACAGGACCACCATCCACTCCTCAGAGACGTACTAGACCTTGCGACAACCTTACTTTCCGTACAACTTCGTTTGAATATGTGATTGTATTACCTCTAGACTTTCAACTGTCCCAGTTACAACATCCAAAATACCAATCAGTTTGTCATAGGCTCCAAACATTAATTCTTTATCACTCTGTAAATCCTTGTTGTAAGTTGATGGCAAGCTTGACAGAGTCATCATAAATCCACAACACTTCAAATAAAGGAAATTAGTTTTTTAAATTATTTTAGGAGGGTTTTGATTACTTGTCCAAAGATACCACTTCCTAGACCTCTGGTTAATTCCAAACTGTCAGGATTCCGTTTTTGGGGCATTAAACTACTCCCGGTTGAGAAGGAGTCGTGAATTTTAACAAAACCAAATTCTTTTGAGCTGTAAATGATTAGATCTTCGGCAAGGCGTGTCATATGGACACCTACTAGTGATGCCCAAAATAGGAACTCAGCTAGAAATAAAGATGATTAAAATAAGTGATCTTATCTCACAATTAGTGGCGGATTATCTATTCGGTACACTAAACATCTGCCAAGGGACCCCTGGTATAGGAAGAGACGTCCAACTTGATAGAAATATCAAGAAAAGAAGAAAAATAAAATTACAGATATAATCACGATCTCCAACTGCTTGCATACTATTCGGTGTCATCATATCAAACCCTAAATCTTTGGCGAGAGACTCCCGATCGATTTCAAAAGGATTTCCAGCCAAAGCCCCACTTCCCAGAGGCATAACATTCGTAGATTTATAAAGGTGTTGAAGTTTTTCCGTATCAGCTTTAAAATACCACGCATGGCTAATGAAACACAAAATTTTAAGAAACAAATCTTATAAGCTTTCAACACAAACATATGTACCTTAGAAGCCAGTGGCTCCATCTAACAGGCTGTGCCCTCTGTAAATGCGTATAACCCGGAAACAAAATATCAATATCCGTCCTGGCCCGAGTTACCATGACTGAGACGAAATTTTTCAACTTTGTTTGAAGTTTTGAGAGTGCCTCTCGCAACCACAACTTCATATCAGTCGTTACTTGATCATTACGACTTCTTCCGACGTGTAATTTATGGGCTGGATTACCAATTATTTCCTAAAATGAACTTTTATAATTTAATATGAGAAGAGAAAGATTGAACAGGAATGAAAAGGGAGATGTGAGTTACTTTTAAACGTCTCTCATTGGCACTATGAATATCTTCATCATCTTTAATCACGAATTTCTGAATGGTCCATTCGTCTTTAACCTGCTCCAAACCATCAAAGATTTCCCGCAGTTCTTCGTTTGTTAGTAAACCAATTTTTTCAAGAGCTTTGGCATACATTTGACTCCCACAGATATCTTCAAAAAACATACGTTTATCTGTATGAATCGATGCATTCAAGTCTTTTAATTCAGGACTCGTTGCACTTTTAAATCGTCCACCCCACTATAGAAAATAATAATTTACAACATAAACGAAGAAAAGGGAGAAAAAATTACCATTTTCCTTGAAGCCTGTAGTTTTCAAGACGAACACTAGTAATGAACACTATTCACGAGGCATCCAAATTCGAGTAAATTATTACGTAAAGCAAAGGTCAATACAGATAACAAAACTCACAACAATTAATACACTGTTTTAATCAGAATAATTATGTAAAGGAGAATCACATTACCAGAAAGCATACAACTTTATAGATCACAATATTAATCAATAAGTGTCGTGTTATACGATATATTACATAACTTCTCTACATTTAGGACGAAGTGTAATACAAAAAATTATGAATTCGAAGCGATTAGTGAGATACGCAAAAATTACACAATATTAAAATGACTAACGTCTCTTCCAGCAGCTTCTACATATCATTAAGTATAGAATTCGATTATATTTTTCGAAATAAATCGACTTTTAGGAACTTACAAACTAAGGCAGGAAAATCGCAGTTTAATTTATTTAAATTTTCGTTGAAAAATCGTGAGTGAGCGTCGTTTCAATGTTTCGCAGTCGCAATCGCAGTTATGGCGTCGTTTCGTGTCGATGATTTCTTCGTTTGGTTAATTCTAGGAAAAAATGTGTATTAAAATTATATTCTGTCTAGAGGAAATTATGTTTTTAGTGATTAGTTCCGTTTTAGATAAATTCAAATCTACAGCGTTAAACTCATTGTCGCACGTGTTAAAAATGATACATTTTTAAACATTACTATGTTGAATTAGTTTATATTAACAATAAGAACCATAGTTTGCTAATTATATAACCAGTTGATTATATTTAAAATAATAATAACTGGTAATAGGAGTAGTATAATATACTAAGTGCTACAGTAATAAACAAAAAGGAAAATAAACTATTGACTCAAATTTCTTGGATATCTTAGAAATTCGCATTAATACGGTGCTATAATAACTGAGTTTGGTCATATCGATTTTATAAGGTGGATAGAAAGTTGGATGAACATGAATATGCTAATGCTTTTGTATCCGGAATCCTGGTTAAAACGGAAAATCTTCCAGGTCCGTTGGTTTACCTAACTTATGTAATGTATATTGACCAGTATTTCGTTGTCCTTACTAAATGCGAAAATGAAATGAACTATTTGTGTATACTATTGTTTTAAATGGGTAAATCAAGGTCGTCGCCATATTTGGTGAAGGAGCCCCGACTTGGAATCTTGTAATTTTCTCGATTTTATCGCAACGAGTACCGATTAAAACACATTTTGAGGCTTTTTGCCCCCTGACTTTCAAAATAGTAATTTGCACAAGAGGACGAATGGTCCTGGTCTTGGTCATCTCAATCTTTTTAGAAATCTACCAATTATTAATATTTTAAATATAAAACGCATGGTTCTTAATGTATTTTAAAATTTTGTTTGTTAAGACGTCGATGATAAAATGTATTTTATAGGAGAATCTACGAGAAATAACGATAAACCCCGCATTCGTTCCTTACGATTGACTTGCAATTAATCGTTTCGAACCGATCACGATCACGAGCATAAGCACGGACACTGACTGACATGTAAAACGGGGCTTCTATGTCTATAAACTGGTACATACATTGCTGTATGTCGGCCGCTCTCTTTACTGCGTCGACTTCTATCTACCGATTTACTACTTTGACTGACTAGAAGTAAAGAAACATATACACAAAATAATCGTTGTTGTTTATAAAGTAGTTATTGGATGATATTGTCTGACTTTACCTTTGTTGGTGTCGCGCTTTGAAGCGATGGATGATTGCCGCTTCTTCGCGTCGTCAGCGCGCAATTTGGCTCGTTCGCGACTCGCCTGTTTTTCGGCTGTGCTTCGGATCGTCGTTACGGCCGTCTTATGTCGAATTTCGGGTAAATTACTCTCCAACGTGCTGTGACGAACGAGTTTGTAACATTTTCCAATGTCATTTTGTGGTAAAATTGAAAAAAAAGGTACCAAAAGGCAACAATAGGAAGTTGTAAGACAATATAACAGAAAAGAAGAAAACAAAAAGGAAAAAAGGGAAGAATATAAACAGAAAAAATTACCGTTCAGAGTATTTTGTCCTCTGTGGCGTAGTTTCATGCGGCTTCCTGGTGGGTTTCTTCATTTCTAGACCACTTGCAGTGACGCTCAACTGCGTCGTCTTTGTGCGTTTTACTAGACGCGGTTTACGCGTCGTAATTTCGACATGATTCGGAAGATCTTCGGAGGAACTTTCATGCGAGTGTAAGAGAGCCTCCCGACTGCTGGCCCGTTGTAGCCGACGAGCTTTCGCAGCTGTTTTCTGAACAGAATCTGTCTTTTTACGCGTTTTTAACTCCTGCTGTTTATCATGCTTATCAAGAACTGCTGTACGTCCAGCTTTCCGATCCAACTGCTCGAAACTTCGATGGACATCACGAGTTATACTGTCAATCGATGAGTTTGAAGACTTACGCCTTTCGGTGCGAATTCTATTCGTAGGAGCACTTTTATTTGTGTGTTTCCAAGACTTATTTTCAGCAATTGTATCGAGTTTATCATTACGTTGTCGAGCTCTCATCTCATCGTCTGTACTTATCCGACTTCGTTCTTCATCAGTATAACCGTTAACAGCAAGTAAAATTTCATCAGCTGCCTTCGTTAACTCTTCCAATATACTACTATCGAAAGTTTTGCTGGTTTTATTATTAACGTCCATATTCTCATAAATTGGTGCGGAAGTTGGGGCGGAAGTAATATAAGATTTTCGGTGGTTATCGTTGTTGCTAAATTGGAGTAAATCAGGTTTTTCCGTTAATTTCGCTGTTCTGATCCCAGGCTTCTGAGTTGTAACACCAAAGTAAGCCATTTCCGACTTTTTGGGTTGTCTTAGCACGGAATGACCAAAACGAGGAGACTCTATCTTTTTATCAAATTTAAACGTTTCCGGGTCCGAACTCAACGAATTTGTACGCGAACGACTCTGTCCAACTAGGAACGGACTAGACAACTTCTGATTGTAGTTATTCAACGGACTTTTACTAATTTTACTACTCAAATTCAAGTTCTTCACTTCCTGATTCAAATACTTCAAGTCTTCTTCGATCTGATCGTTGATTAGCTTGTATTTAAACTTGTCGTTGATGGCGTTTTTATGGGATTCTGTAAAACCGAAAGAGTTTGTAAACATGCGTCGCTGGCTATAATTTGTGGGCGTACAAAAATACCTTTTTCTACAAGTGAATGATTATGAGATCCATTAACGAGCGTGTGGGACTTTTCGTAGTTGTGGACGTGTTTGAACGCACGCATCTTGCTCCAGCTGCCTGAGGCGACACTGGACTGCTGCTCCTCCGCCGACGTCGAGTTCATCAGGATGCGGTGCACCTCCTTGTCGGCCTCGACGTCGCTGTGCGCGTCCTCGTACATCTGCTTGAGATCGGCGAGGCCGGTTAGTTTGGGCCGATCGACGCCAAACGCGTTCATAATCAGCGAAGGCGATTTGAAGCTTTGGATAGCCGCACGAGGGAATTTGAAGCCATCGTCGACGGTTGTGGTCGTCGGCGATGGCGACAAATCGATTGTGATCTTCGTCGTCGTCGAACCGTTCGCATTCTGCAGCATCGTCTTGGAGCAGACCTTGTGCGACGCTCCTGGGGCTTCGTTTTGCTGTCCAATGCGCACTACTAGGCTTTTATTAAGCATATTTTGCCTCTTTGCCTCTGCAAACGTTTAGTGGTTTTAAGGTTTCAGTTTAAAGTTGGCCTCACCACGTGTTATAGTAATCCAAATCTACTAAATCTCCATTTTGTATGGAGGTGAAGATGAAAAATGATACGTGCACTAATAGAAAATGGTATTTTTGTACAATAGCATAAGGATAGTATTAAAAATCTATTAAAAGAGCAGGTTATAACGTATGACCAAAGGAAAACCAGAGAACATTTTACCGAAAGACACATCACAGAGAATATATTTCACCAAAAGTATATTTCATTGAAAGTACATTTCATCGAAAGAGCATTTCATTGAAACACATTTCACGGAAAGTGCAATTCATCCATTCCATTGAAAGCACCTTTCATCGAAAATATATTTTTCATTGAAAATACATTGAATCGAATGTACATTTCATAGAAAGTATATTTCATCGAAAGTATATTTTCCAATTCATCAAAATGACAATTCATCGAAGGTTCGTTCCATTGGAAGTACCTTTCACCGAAAATGTACTCTTTCAGTGAAAATACATTTGATTGAATGAACATTTCATTGAAAGTCTATTTCAAGGAACGAACATTTCAACGAAAGTACATTTCATCGATAAAATATTTTTAATAGAAATTACATTTAATCAAATGTGCATTCCATTGAAAATACTTTTCATCGAAAGTATATTTTTCATCAAAAGTACATTTCATGAAAGGAATATTTTTTCGAAAGAACATATGATCGATTATATATATTTCAACGAAACTACATTTCAAGGAACGAATATTTCATCGAAGATTCTTTTAATAGAGAGTACATTTGATCGCTAGAGCAGCTTTTCATGGAAACTATATTTGATCGAATACACATTTGAGCGAATATACATACTAACGAACATTTCATCCAAAGTTCATGTAATAAATGACTTTCATCGAAAATTCATTTGATCGAATAGACATTTCATTGAAAGCTCATTTGTTCGAAAGTATATTTCATCAAATGATTATTTTATCGAAAATCTCAAGAAGCTCAAATTGTTCAAATTTTTACTTTAAAATGCAAAATTTTGTTGAACATTTCATCGAATTTAAATGTTCTTTGAAATATTACGATATAAATGTCTTTCGAATAATTTTCCTAGAACAGCTAAAAAACCTTTAAAATAAGAAATTTATCAACCAACCTTTATATTCATCCTTCCGCGGCCATGTTGGATGTTTATTCTCAACAACCGTCGCTTCCCCATCACCAAAATTGACTTTCGTCGAATAACCCTTATTTTCAGTCCATTTCAACTCTTCTACTTGTTTAATCCGATCAGCTACAGTCCAAGAGGAACACCGCTCATCCACGGGAGGTGATAGTAATCTAGTATCTTTCGGGTAATACACAGTTTCTTCGGCATTTCCGGAATTATCTTCACTCGAATAATCAAGTCTTCGATTAGTTGGTCGTAAATGCTGACGCAATTTCTGGAATTCCTGAGCATCACGTTGCTCATCGCCGGATTTCTTCAAGGTGACAGTTGACTTCCATATTGGTTGGTCTTGATTAATAGTGGGCTTCATTACCCACGAATCATTCACACCGAGCAAAAACGGTTTTGGTTTTATTGGCTTATTTTTCAAAATCCCCCTCGGTGCTTCGTTTTCAATATCCTTATGAGGTTCATCGTCCAGTTCGAAATAATTACCGTTAACTGCATTCACTGTCACATTCGCACTGATTGTGGGCTTTGATGGAATGTTTGATGTGACCGGAATGCCATTTTGTATGTTTTCGTAGATTCCATTGCTTGGTTCATCAACAGAATCTCCGAAGAGGAATTTTTCATAAGTACTATCACCAAAATGCTGAACGGGAAGGCCATTTCTGGAATAATCTTCAGTTGGGCCAGAGTTTCTTCGTCTACGGCGAAAACGTTGGGTTGGGGGTGGTTTTTCATCGGTTTCTACGATGTTAACCCGACCGGAGTCAGCAGCAAAATGTACTTCAGTTTTGCAGAATTCGACTTTCTTGTTCGTGCGTTTATTCTCGTCATCTTTAGTAGGGTCTTTGTTAAGGTTGATGTTATTGTCGTTAACGACGAGACTGATGCGCTTAAATTGACTATCTTCTCTATTGCTGCTCATATATTTCGACTCGTCCACGGCGATCGAATGTCTTTTACCCTCGCTATTGCGCGTAGCATTGTTAATGGCGTTTTTACCATCGTTTTTATTCTCGAAGATCATTGCGTACTTCTTTACGTTGGTCACGTTATCGTCCTTAATAACGTCATTAAAGTCGTACTCGTGCCGGCTGTTGATGTTGTTGCCGTTGTTGACGCTGACTTTGGCTGGTGGCGCGATGACGACGATTTCAGTCGACCGACAGATCCCGCTGTCCGTTGACGATTCGTTCCGGTTTTTGTTGTTTTTCAGCGAATCACTGCCACCGGCTGGCTGCTGCATCTGTTCAAACCCATACGATTTACGCCGGGCAAACCAATCGTCCTGTTTGTAGTTGCTAAACTTATTCCTCGACTCCAAACTGCCGGTTCCGGAAATCTGCTTCTTCGCAGCCTCCGAGCGTTCATAACGTCGATTATTCATGTTTCCTGAATCACTGCTACTGTTTGCTTCCGACTGAAGGTTCACGGGACGGTCTGTTACAATACCGTCGTCGTCTTCATCCCGGCATGTTTTTACCTCCTCCGTATTGTAGGTGTTCCCAGAGGGGGAGTTGGTACGTCTTAATTTATCGCGGACGGCTTGAATCGATTCGACCGTGACGAATGAATCGCGTTTTTGCTTTTTCTTCGCCGCGATGAGCGCACCCGTCGCGTTATCCTCGCATTTGCCTTCCGACTGGCCGCTGCTGATGCTCGAATTCGAAATCGACTTCAATATCTGATCGAGCGCGTCCAGGTCGACGTTGTTGCCGCGCAGCGCGGTACTCAGCCGTCTTCCGGTTTCCAAATCCTCGCGAATCTTGCGCACGCTACCGGTCGCCGTTGGCAGGTCGGGTGGCCGACTGGGTTGGGCGTCTTTCTGCTTCGGGTATTGCAGGGAGCGGCGCAGTTTGGAGGTGCGCCGCCAGGTCTGCAGCTGCTCGAGGTCCTCCAAATCCTCGAGACTCTTACGCTTCTCGAAAAAATCCTCCGAACTGGTGCTTTTCGTGCGTGATAGATTCGTATGATGATGCGGGGGATCGACTTCGTCCGTAATTTCGGTGATTTCCACGCCGTCGCCGTTTTCGCGCTTTGTAGCTGCGGCCGTTGCTGTAGTCGTCGTCGACGACGAGGCTGAGGATATGTCTATATGATTCGACTTTGCCGCACGTTTACCGAACGTTTGCTTCACGGCGCTATTGTGTATCTGATTGCAGAGTCGCGACACGCGATGCAAGTTCGTCGACGCAGTCGCATGAAGATTGCTGGTGCGGGCGAGAATGTCGTCGCGTATGCGCGATCTCGAAGGTGGCCGCCGTCCAACACCGCGGCCTACGCTAGCCTTCGCTTTTTCCGACGTCAGGTCTAGTGGGTTTAGCGACAACTGCAAAAAAACATTCCGAGACATGCAAAACACAGCGGGAGAGACACAATTAACGCTATGTTAATCCGACCACCATTGTTTGCCTTAATGTTTATTTAATTGTGCAAATTGTCCTCATCATCAACATTACTGAGGTGAGGAGTTGATAAAAAGGACTAATCCGTCTTCGTATTTGTTTATAACTTCAACTCATAAAAAAAAAACCTCAGAAAATTCAGGAGTTCTCAAGTGTATCTTGAACTAAATCTGTTTTACTAGAGTTTTTCCGGACATTTTATGTACATCTTTTCATTTTATCTTCATTTTTAGAGTGTGGTAACGTTTTATTGTCCTAAGTATGAGTGAAACCCTATTATAATTAAGTATTACAAAGATTTATAGGTTCCTTGGGAATATGGGTAAGTTGTCATAATCTTGAACTCGCTAAGAATTACATTGTACGAATTTAAACAGGTTTTAGTGAAAATTTGACATGTCTAATCTGATTTCTCACCATAAATACCTACTCCTGAATCAGATTTATCTCAATTTCTCAATTAAATATAAAAAAGTGCTTTAAATTCTATTAAAGGGTAAGGGTTTTACTGGAAATTTGAAAAGTGTAATCAGGCTCCTGACCAGAAGCACAAACTCCTGACGAAGATTTATCTTAATTTATCAATTAAATATAAGACTAGGACTTTGGATATTCTAAGTCAAAGCTTCAAAAGTTCTTCTCAATCTTTAGCTCGATTAGTATTCAAGAGTACGAGTTTAAATTCGGGTGATAGTGGAAATTTGACAAGTTAATCTCACTCCTCACCATCTCCTCATTCAGATTTATGCCTATTGTTGGCTCAAATTTAAACCATGAATACTTACAGGGGTACGAGTTAAAATTCGGGTTTTAGAGGAAATTTTGCAAGTTTAATCTGTCTCCCAACCACAAACACTAGTTCCTGTCTCATATTTATCTCTATTTCTCAATTAAATATAATAATTCTTTGGAACATCTGATTCTGAGCTTTAGAAGTTCTCAGAGAACTTCAAATTTTAAAAGATTAAAGTGATCCCTCCCTATCCATACCAACTCCTAATTCAGATTAATCACTATTTTTCAATTAAATCTTAGAGTATTAATGATAATCTACCAAAAATGAGACTTATTTATTTGAAATTGTTATACTCTTCACTCTGATGAGGACATCGACTCTATACCTCAACAATCTATAGCTTAAGTCACAATTGAAAACCAATTCGGCCTACCTTGAGATCTTCGAAGACTCCTTGCGTTTCCACAGGACTAGAACCACCATTAGTGATCCCCTGTCCATTCCAGCGACTACTGGACACCGTCTGCGTTTTGATCACCTGAATCCTTCCCCCGGGTACTTGGCTCTGGAAGACTTCCAGTTTCCGCCGCGCCTGCTGCAGGTTACCGTCCGCACCGCTGCGCGCTCTTGAATCGACTACCTGCAGGCATTCCGAAAAAATCAACGCCAAATCCCCTCGACTTTGATTCCGCAATTACTCATCAATTACTCAATAATGTGTAAAAGGAATCGCTCACTCTCACGCACGCACCAATAACACTTCTAACTAATTGTAAGCGCAAAAAATAACAATAATATGGTTACGTGCGAATGATGAATGTGTACAACGAAATGAATTAGCGCACAGCAAACGTTAAAAAACACACTCGAATTTACCCAACAACTGCTCCGAATACCAAATTAATAAAGTAAAATAAAATCGAATAAAAAATATCCTCCAAAAATTGCGGCACGAAATTTTCTGCACTGATTGTGCAGCTGACACACAGAACAACGCTTGACCACTCCTTTCGTCTTTTCGCAAGCGGTCAACAACAAATCTAAGCCGAACAGCACTTTAATATCTCGCTGTCCTTTGATTCGGCGCTAACTTATTACGATTTTAAACTTCATTTATGCGGTGCGGTGCCGTGGCGAAATGCGTCGCGTATAAAAATTCGTTCGCGACCGTTTGTCACGAGTCGCGGATTCGCGAATGTCTCGCAGGCATTGCAGCCGCACGACTAGCAAACCGCACAAAGCTTAGCAGCCCACAAACACTCGCAACTACTGGTCTTTTAATTGTTTCCAAGCTAGAGAGGGCTGGCTCTTGGCGCGAGAGCGGTGGAGAGGTGTGGAAATCGGATAACGAACTTTTTTTTTAATTGATAGGGTTTCAGCAGACTAGACTCGACTTGACATTGCCATTTTAGGTCGCTGCACAGGAACGCATCTTTCAGAATCGCCCAGAAACCAGTTGATCAAATCGTCTTGATGCGACTTGTGTGAACGCGATGGCAGCTGATTGTGAGACGACAGCTCGTCAAAACGCACCACGGCATTTTAATAAGGCGCGGATTTGTTTATGTGCGACTTTGTTAAGGTGATTACGCCGATGCGGTAAGTGCAATTATCAGCCGAGGCGTTATTGAGTCACGGCGACAGACATCTCGACTTTCGATTAAAATGTCGCGCTTTGCTGCATTTTCTTCCTGTTTGTTTTGTGTGTAATTAGTTTCTTATAATTACTGTTAATGTAGTGTTGTTATTATTAATTAGTTTGTAGTGTTTGCAGTGTAAACTGTTGATTTTCTTCATTTTCAACTTGTAGTCCATTCTTCGAGGCCAATTTTATCATTTAGCCGTTGCTAATAATAAGAAAGCGTTATCCTCGAAGTTTTATAAAAATCAGTATTTAACAAAATGGTAGCCTAGTTTACTCTGCGAGGACACGCCTAGTATACCTCCCTAAAATGATTCCCGTTATATAACCTGAGGCCACACCCAATAGGTGGCTATTCTGGTAGAATTCTTCGAGGTGAAACCCAGTTTGTGACAGCTGCTCCGACAAAGAACTGTGAATCATTCAAAGTTTCACATAATCAGTTCACTAAAACCTGTCATTTCCGGTCCCTAGGTTTACGTGACTTATGTAATGTAAATTGATCTGTAATACTCGGAACGTCATTAACGCCGAAAAGGAATGAAATATTTGTGTATGACGGAATATTTGCCATGTGAATCTCCTGGAATCTTGTATGTTTGTTCGATTTTATCACAACGGTTCCTAATAAAAATACATTTGTTGGCTTTTTGATTTTTTTTCGGCTAAAAAATGGACTACTATAGAAATCGCGATTAATTGTCGAGGCCACGCCTATTCTCCTTTCCTATAAATTATTATAACATCTGTATATACTTCGAAGCCACGCTCAACGCATGTTCATTGTTAAGACAACGTTCTACACATCTTTAAAACTGTCAATTAAACAGTATTAAACAAAATTACAACTCCTACTGTATTCTTCGAAACCTTTCCTATGACTTTGTCGAGGCCACGCCCAGTGGCCTGCAGTACATACTGTCTGATGTCAATGGTCTATAAATTTGACAAATCACCAAATAATCAGCAATATACCCACATTATTTCTTAGAAACCTTATCCAAGATCATGAAATGTATAAAACGTAATCAATAAATTTACATTCAAAACCAACCTGTCATCATATTACAAAGGGTCTCTCTCTTGAAAGCCTGATTTTCTGCATGAGGATCAAACAGTTCATCGTGCGACGATGACAAAGTCTGCAAATATTCGGCTACAGGAATCCGAGTCGAATCATTTGCATGCCCTTGATGCGCACCGCGTGGTACTTAGTATTTTTGTTAGTTACATTAAATGGTTGAGCATGCCCATTTTTGGATACTTGTCCCAATCGGTCGTGCATTCCTTGGACGAAACCCGACCAAAGGCAGACAATAACTAGCAGCATCACACAATATGCAACAGAATCCTTGCTCACAATCAGAGAGACGACTCACAATCAGCGAAAATAAAAGACTTCCATGTTGCGTTTAGTCGGCAATTTATTATATTTCGCATTGCTGTCTGGATGCTATAGCGATTAAGCTTTTTGCATTTTTAACAAGATTGATTAATATCTTTTCTTTTATTATTTTTTAAATTTTGAATGCACGATTTCATTGGGGGAGAAACGGTAGAGAAACTCCTCAAAATTATGTATTATTTTGATTATTTCGAAGACTCCTTCAACTATATTTTAATTATTCTCTTGTAAAATGTTTACTCTTTGGATTATTCCTTAGTTAATCCATCCCTATCTTACTACAACATATCTATCTTACTTACAAGTTGCTAGTATTTAATAGCTCTTTCCATCTCTTATCCATCTATCAACTACCTCACAAACTAAGTTATTGTGTTTAAATGAAAATAAATTTGATTCATAAAGAAATAATGAAAACGAAAGCTAGGAAATCGTTACATAATCCACCAAAACCGATTCAGCACAGCCTGCAGGACCAAAAAATGCAGCTAACGTTGACTTCGCCGCCTGCGAGAGTGAAGAAATTCACGCTGCCGCCAGATAGTTTCAAATTAAGCGTTGACAGGCAGGCACACCGCACCTTTTCGCCACATAGGCAACCACCGAGTCCCAAATATGGCGCACTTTATAACCGCCATAAGGTTTCCTCTTTTGCATCACCTACCGTGGTTCCTCATCGCGATAGACACCATAGTACTAGGCGAAATCTAGCGAAATAATGATGCAGCTGTTAGATTTGCAAGATTTGATCTATAATCGGTGTGTTAGGTTTGAAGTTTGCACTTTACACGCAGTCACCACAGTCACCATGCGCCGACATTAATAATAATGCAGTTTTGAAGTCGGCCGACGCAAAATTTATGAACGATATTAACAATATTGGTAATAAATGTGCGGGTCAATAAATATCAATGGTGATATTTCTGTATTTGTACTGTACCATGTTTGTTTGCTACATTTCGCGGAATCGACAACGAGATCAATCTTTATGTTATCCTAATGTTGCGTTTGGTCATAAATTCGGTGAACAAAGGCCGTGTTATCTGGAAAACGACATGATTAATCAAACATTCACTTAACATACGTTCGTTGACGTGTAATAATTTATACATTTGTTTGCTTTATTAATTTATCACAATTATATTGAAGTTGTAAAGGTTAGACTATATCTAATAACGATATATGTTACACTAAAGGTGTTTACATATATTGGAAATAATAGGAAAAACAAATTGTCTTTGATATTCTGAAAATACGAAATGCTTTTCCGGGTTTTTAAAGTCGAACATCTCTTCGCGTGCTTGATTTGGGGAGTAAACTTGTTAATGCCATTAGAATTAAGGCGGTGCACAGTGCCCAAAAGTGCGACAAAATTATTCGCGTGGTCCGCATACTACGAGCGCGTAATTTTCGAGGAGTACGTTTGCTTAAGATTTTACATACTAATAATAAATATGAAACTATGAAGATGAAACAAACATCAAAATGATCCCCAACTCTTCTACTATTTTGATGTCAAACTTGTTTCAATGGCTTTCTAATAAAACTCCTTTTTACTGCTGTTAATATAAGTCGTTTTAGAAACATTTGAATCTGCACTGCAATAGGGTTTTTTTCATCCTTATCCATCAATTGAACAATATGCCGCATATAACAATTTATTCCCAATTTTGTGTACTTCAACAAGGTATTAATATTTTTCTAATCGGTTTTGTGCAGCTATAGATTATACCTTGTTCTATAACATATTTCATGCATTTATCGCTTGTTTTCATATAAATGAACAAACATACTCTTTATATCTTGCACACATTACATAAACTATACTTACAATCAGTACCGTTGTTAACCCTTTACTATAATAATTAAAAAAAATATTTAATTTTTTTATTATTTTGTCACTAAAAGATGTGTTTCATAAATATTGTTAAGTATTCATTGAAATAACATAAAGGAAGGTTGTTTTAATTTCGAAGGAAGCTTTAGTCAACAATGTTTCATCCTACTTGCTTAGAGTATAGAATAAACTTTCATTTCTCAAAATTTTCATACTTTTTCAACCTTTTTTCTACTTTTCTACTTGTTTGTAGAATAGGCAACCCAATATACTCTAACACGATCGTCCAAAGCAAGCAATTTGGGTTGCGAATGTTGTAATATACATTTTTATAGACATACAAAAGGTTATTTTTAATATGTGGTCGCTGAAACTTGTATTTAATATTTCCATTGTTAGGAATTGTGAAGGTGTTTAAGATAAAAAAAACTGTTTATTGAAATAAGCTACCGAACATATTCTAACATTATTCGCGTTACAAAATAAATTTGGTTGCCAACATTGCAATACTCCAAAAATTTAACTCTTATTATTCGAAAAACAATAATTAATATTTTATAAAAATAATAATGTTGTACACACCATGGCACTTAAAATGTGTTCATGGCACTTAAAAGTAGAAATGTAGTCTGCAAGTGTAATTGCGAATAAAGACATATTTATAAAAAATAAGAAAGATCTAGCCAAGATTTTCCTCAATCTTTAGTCACACTTCTTTACTCTCTTAACAAATATCACCTTTCAAAATCCACCTACAAGAAGAAAGATCTTTCGCAATCATCACAGCGCGAAACAAAACAACAACAACAAAAAAACAAACATGAATGAAATGAAAGCAGTGTCGATATAACCAAAGTGGCCGAAAGATGCACGCAACCGGAACCGAAACACAGATTACAAACGCTCGCTGTCTGGAATCCCAGTGTTCTGCATTATTCCGCGTTGGCATTTTAATGCGAATTGGTGGGTATGAAGATATATTCTAAATTGACGATGTGGGCAGGCATTCGAAACGTTTCGCTGCCGCACAGCCTCCGCATCCGAGTGCAGTCAACAAACATATGGCACACGTTTGTATTCGATTTCAATGGCACACCGGCTCACACACACTTCAGGTGTGTATTCGTAATGACCCGAATCAGGTAGATAAGAGATAAGAGACACAGCTGTACGCACGTATAGCTGCTAAATCATGCCGGTAAAAAACACTGATCGAGAGCATTCGAAACTGATTCTTGTGAGTTGAACTAGTTTATGCATGTGTGGGTGAATGTTGATTTTCGTATTGTTCAAAATGTTCAAATACGCCTTGTCATAATTGTACAGTATTGAAATTAATAATGAATTGTGCTTTAATAACGTACTTTAATACCAAAACGGGTTTTCATTTCCCTTTGTTTGAGTTCGGTTTTACTTTGTTATTTTGCTTTTGTTGTGTGCTGTTTGTAAAGTTTGTAAAGTTAATTTTTATTATTTATAGAAGTACATAGAATTAAAAATCATTGCATATTCCGGTCAATGTCTTCTAACAATTAAGTTTATGTTAATAACATCTTTAATTTCATGATAATAAAATAATGCAATAAACTAAGAAAAATTATTAGTAATATGCATTTCTTCTTTCTTACAAAATGTTTTTTGTTATTAACAAATAGTAATCGTATTAGAAAGTCTAAACTCTATATTTCAGGACAAAGTTGTTAAACACAATTATTTATTGTTATTTCAACAGTACGAATTTGTAGAAACATAAAATTCAGTCGTAAAATCAATTTACATTTTAATGAAGGCCTTTTGGTCATTTAACGTTTAATTTGTTAGTAATTTACTTAATTTGTTTAATTTAAAGTTCAACTTACAAGTTAATTAGAAATTTTTTATTACCCGAGACTAAATATTTTTTTTTTATCGAAATCTTGGTTTCTACTCCAGAAAGTATCAATGTAGAATAAATAATTCGCAATTTTACCTTTTAGATTCATGTAGCAGGTGTATAAATTGATTCAACTTGTGTATGTCAGTCTTCGCTGATCCATTTCATAAATCAGAACTGTGTGCTCACTTGCCGAGGCTTAGAAAATTTAACACAATTGAGTTTGGGCACTCGCCGATTCGACTGAAAGTTGACTCGGAAAGTTTCAAATTTTTAAGGCGACTACGTGTCCAGTAGAAACGAGTACAGGACCCAAGTAGTCTTCATTGGAAATTACAACGAATAATCTTCGTTTAGCTTTGACTGGTAGCAAAAGGATGTTGATGAACAATTGGTTGATGAACAATTAGACAAACGAAAAATGAGGCAACTTGTACGATATTTTTCCTGTTAAAACATAAGAAAGTCAGATAAAAGTATAAGTAAACATTGTCCAAAATCTGAGGCGATTATTAATCGGTTAGGTAAAATTTTAAAATTTGGTTGCCACTAAATAATTTGGAATCATTGAAAATGTGTCGTGACAAAAAAATGAGAATCACTGGTTGTTTGCGCATTAGCGGCTTGTTAAGATTGTGCCTCCGAGATGTGAAGGTCACGGGGCCCCACTCAAAGCGCTTTAATGACTTGTACAGAATATTTGCACGGACGAGTTAAGGCTTCTCGAGATCTGAGCGAAATGTCAGCGCACAAGGGTGGAGAAAATATTATATTATTAATTTTTAAACAACAATTAAATATATAAAAGTAGATTATCTCCTTGGAAGAGTTAGTCCAATGTGGTTTTTATTCGATTTTAATTGTTCATCATATCTTGGCGGCACAAGTGAATCCTATGCACTAACAGGTAATTTCTTTTCGGATTAAACCGAATTTGACCCGAAAAAATGGAGTAAATTTATCTTACTTCGCGGGTTTTTATTCCTTTCTTTAGGATTTGTCCCTAATAAGCGGTTGTCCTGATTATGAAGTGTCCGATTAAGCGGAGTTTATTGTACTGGTGCATTTTGTCACATATAATAACTATCACATATTTCTTTGCATAATAAATAGTTTAATTTGTGTTATTTACAGACTGTAATTTGTACATGGCACAAGAAAAGTAACCAATTGGCTATTAAACACTCAGGTGATTAATGTCACTGTCTTATGTGCAAAATATTCATACTCAGGGTTGCCTAAGGTATAAAATATCATTTCAAAACTGTATAACATTTCTTATTTCTTAATATTAAACGTTTTTTAATATTAAAACAGACAACTTTTGAGCATCGATAACTTTTTGTAATTAAAATTTCGACAGTGTCTTTTTAATTAGGAATTAAGGAAAGAAAGTACAAGAAACGGAAAGAGATTGAATAAAATGCTGACCCCTTCTGGAGAAATATAAACACTGCACTAAATTGACAATACAAACGTCAGAAAAACACGAATTGTAAGACGTGGGACGAATGTAATGTCGGTCGACGGCACATTAAACAAATTTGCATATTTGTCACAGCTCGTTTAGATTGCCGCCGTTTTTTTCAGTGACGTCTTTTGCGATGTCGCACTAAATGGCCGGCAATAAATACGCCGCCCGCAATTAAATGCACACGCACAAATGACGCGATTTAAACATGCCACAAAGCGGGCTTAAACCACTTCACGATAAACAGATACATATAATATGTACACGTTCGTAATTGACGTGTGCCGGTGATATCTTGAGATACTGGCTGTTTTGCGAAAGATGCTGCTTGCGCAATACAGAGTGTAAATTGCTCGGCGGCGAATCACATCAAAATGTATTGCATAAATTGGGATCAAATTAAACGAATCAGTGATTGGCTGCAATGCGAAAGTGTGATTGGAGTTTCGTGACAATAAAGTCGTGGAATTAGCATGCGTCTTAACAAAGTCATCGTTTGTACAAATCGTTTATTGGTCGATTGAGCCGGCTTGTGTCAGAGTTGAACAAATTATGAAATGAATCGAGATCAAAAGGAAACGCCTGCAGATATTTGATCTCATTCCAATTGGATTATGAATTTTAAGGCGATTGTCAAATGTGAGACAATTGACTTGGTTTTTAACCTTAGAGAAATATTTGTTATAGTTACAAGTATTTCCTAATAGATATTTATAATCACCTACATAAATCGGGTCATTGGCAATACAATGTTGAAAAAATGGAACCGAATTCTATACAATAGAATTTGTTTAGGGTCTAAGTATACGGTATCGTAAAACCTGCCGTACGTGGAATGGACGAAACAAGAATAGTCCAAATAACCCGAGATAAATTGCCACGTGGAAAAACATCCCTTGAAAGACCTTATAAGACCACTTTAACCTTGACTGAAGTAGGAACAAGCAAAATGTCTAAACAAGAAGCAGAAGAAGAAAATAAATCACTTGTCGAATGCTGAAACCTATCAACAACGGAAACTTGGTTGGACTTTCTGTGTACGTTAGGTTTCACTGTGTTTGAAATTGCCAAGTTTTCTTAAACTTTTAGCTTATTGCTAGCTAGACTCTTTAAAGGCCTGGTCACAGTAGGAACGTGCATCGAATCGTCGAGCGCTAGCGCTCGCGTGGAGTGCAAACTGCGACTGTTAGAAAATATGGGTATGCGTGTTGATTACGCGATTTTATGGCTCATTAGGTTACGGATTTGTAAATAAACGAATGTGATGAAAAGCGTTTCATGTTGACATTTTGGGTGGCCAATCGTCAATCTGAACAAGGACTCTCGTCAATAGTATGTCCAACTTTTCTGGATGTCTCCCATATCATCCGAGAGACCATGAACCAGTGAAAGAGAGACACTTTTTGTTAATCAACAAGCCCAGACACCACATATGCCGATATTCATGCCTAGTATTCACCCTAAGAGCTTTTGAAGTTGCTTAATTTTCTTTGAAATCTGATTTTCCTAAAGGCTTTTATTTATGTTTACCGTATTTCTAGGTATATAATTTAATATTAGTCGATTAATAGATTCAACATTAAATTTGCCAGAATCTGATGCAACCGTTTTCCGATTGTTGCCCAGTTGTTATAGATCGTTGAAATTGGGACCATTAATTCTTCTTTCAAAATGGGTTGCTTATAAATTGCAACAAACCTTTCACATAAACTTTTTTACTTTAGTTTTATTTAATAAAACTCTATTATTCTGCATATATCTCCCTTGAGGTCGATTCTTTCTTCCTCCGATGAATTTTCCTAATCGTGAAACTCTCAGCAAAGATGATTAGAAAAGGATAATTTCGCAATTGCAACACGAATGATGATAAAACATTTAAGTAGCAAACAATTTATGCGCGATGATAGGCTTGCACAACGAACTCGAAACAAATGAAAAGTCATCGCAGAATACGCAACGATATAAAATTAACAGATTCATTAAGCCTTGCAACATTGTCATTAAAAAGGCACCTACATTGGCAGCGCAGCGCGGCAAAATTGTAATTCCCATAAAAATAATTATAAACGAAAGCAAAAATTCAGCGCCCGAAAGGTCGACTGTGTCGGTTTCGCAAGAAAACGACACATTTCGTTTCGTATTACGCTGCATTCCAATTTTTTTAGCATACAAAACATTCGCACAATAAGCTATTGGGTGCGCTTACGAGTATAATCTTATAAGTTTTAATTAGTGGCACACATCTGTCATCGAATTAAATCAGTTTGAAAACCAATTACATAAATTGTTTCATCGTAAAAACACTAGTCAAAAATACTAGATAGTTATAAAATCGAATCGCGATTTCGCGTGAGACAAGAAAGCCACAAAAAGCGAAACTGCAAGTGGAAATAAAAGTGAATGCACGAATAAAAAATGGCGCGCGCACAGGTTACGAGTAAATTGTTTTGTGACTTTCAATTGTGAGAAACGCATGCAAAGTATGCAAAAGATTCATATCGTGCTTTTAATGTGCACTTAAGTGATTTGTTTGTAATCTGGTAATTTCCAAGACGCCGGAGAGTCATTAATCTTATTAGGAGTATTGTAATGCAAGAAACTGGAGTAAATTCACTTTTATTAGAATAATGCAATTCAAAAGTGCAATTAAATATTTCTTAACAGTTTTTTTTTTGTTTTACATTTTCTAGGTTCTTTGAACTCAGCGTGAACTGAACATGGGATGAGAAGATGAAAATATTCGATATTAATTTAACACGTCTTTATAAAATATCAAATTATATTACTCCTCGTAGTCAACCATAGTTGTATCATGATTTTCCTTGAGTTTTAACAAAATTTGCAAAACTATGAACATCATAAAATACAAAATTACATTAGGTAACGTAGGCAACCATAAATACCCGACGTTTTTTCTTGGCCCTTAACGCAATTTGTGAATTTAAATTAATTTAATTCGTTTTTTTTTCAAATGTTTTGTTTTATATTACTGCTGCATGTTTTAGACATAATGTCATGTATTTTATTGCTTATTTTTATCTTTAAACAATCTGATAATCATGAAAATTTGTCTAAAATATATTTTCTGCAGTCTTCAAATACATTTGTTACGTTCTTCAAACTTAACACGAAGTGAAAACTGGTGGAAAAGTTGAAAATATTCGACAACAATTTGACAAGTTCTTATTAAACCCAATTATATTTTTCCGTGGCCCTTAACGAAATTTGAGAAAGCGTTAATTAATGTTGTTAAATTAAATTAGTTTTTTTTTTGTAAGTTTTCTTTATTTTAAAGTTTAAACTTCAAGTTTCAGACAGAATATCCTGTATTTTATTAGTTTCCGTTTTAAACTAATTTTCTTCAATCTCAACGTCAATAATTTGACAAGTACTTGATAAAATACTGAATTGCATTAGGTTACACTTTTTTTTTCTTGGCGTTTAACGAAATTAATTAAATTACATTGAGTTCGCTTTTTTACTCCATTTCTTTGCTATAAAGTACAATACTGCAAGAGGTAGACATAATGTCCTGTTTATTATTAGTTTTTTAAATAATTTAATAATTAAAAAACTTTATTAAAAAGCATTTTCTACATTCTTCAAACTTAACGACAAACGAAAACAGGACAAGAAGATAACAATACACGATCATAATTTGTGAAGTACTTCTAAAAATACCAAATTTTATAACGCAGGCAACCTAAGTTGCACCAGGTTTTTCTTAGCTCTTAAACAATCTTTGTCGAAACTAAATTAATAAAAGTGATAAAGCATACGTATGGCAAATAAATAAATATAGAAGATATAAATTTTCTACCCAACAACCGCAAATGTTAGAACACATCGACAGCGAAACCAGGCAATTAATATCAGCGAAAATGAATTTATGTCCAAGCAAATTTCACTGAAGCTAATTGCACGCGAACCAAATGCAGTTACACACTGCAAGTTGGCAATAAATTATCGCCGTCTTGCAGAGCGGAAGAAGTAAAACTAATTTTTAGCAATAATTAGTGCGGCGCATTGATGCTGCAAGAGCGCCAGCGCTGTAATCTCTGCTCGGCCGCAACTTTCTACAATTACAACTAATCTATAACGCATAAAACCGCGCCACGCAAAAGCGGCAAGACGTGCGACATATAATAACTTAGGCGAACGGCTTCGAAGTCGCGCGCCTGCACTTCCGCATTTTGCGACACGCAAATAGACGGATCTTACACCTTCGCTTACACCCATGTCACGTCCATTAATTCTGCGTTTTATTGCGCGCGCGGACGCGAATGCGGGGTGTATGAAAAGTGAGATACGCGTGCTTAAAATCGCACCGACGCATGCTGTTTAGTCGCAGATGTAATTTACTGTCGAAGTTTATTGCCGCTAATCGCTTATCTTTACCGTTGATTCAAGCGATTTGCACTTTACTGACAGCGGACGACGTAATCCTAAGCGCAATATTATGCGAAAAGTTTAATCTGACGGAAATGGGCTTTAGATAAGAGCTGTAATAAATTAATCACGATCGCGAATTTCAATATTTTAACAATTTAGTTGTCTCCTAAAAATATATGACATGTTAAATCGTTTTATTTGTCAGAATAACAACTCTATTACACTATTTTAGTGATATTTCAATTCTCAAAAACATATTTCAATGTAAAATAGCGAATATAAAGAGAAATGTTTATAAATGTTTCATGCAAATTTTGCATAGAAATCGTTAAATATTGACGGGTTTGACAAATAAACTTGTAAGGGATGGCAATATATCAAATTAGAGCTGAATATGTTCAAAACGGTTGGATAGTTTTCTTTCTTTTAAAGCAGTTGTCCTTATTTTCAATTATTCAATATAAAGTAGCGAGTATAAAGAGAAATGTTTACAACCATTACATACAAATTGAAATTTTGCATAGAAATCATTTGATTTTAACGTTTTTGGCAAATAAACCTATCGAAGATGTCAACATATGGAAAATATGAATATATTCAATTATAATTTCTCTATGCTTTGAACTTAAATAATTTCTAATACATCCTTAACATATCCAAATATGAACATATTCAACTATTTTTTCAAAGCTTTATTATCGAACATCTTATAGGCAACCAAAACTGTATTGTATTTTCCTAAGCTTTTAACTTAGATACTTTACAATATTTTTGTTATTTTAGAAATTAAAGTTAGCTGAGTTTAATATATCAAAATAACAACTCTATTCGCCGATTCCAACAATATTTCATTTCTCAAAAGGACAATTCAATTTAAAGTAGCGCTTATAGAGAGAAATGTTTACAACAATTTCATGTGAATTGAAATTTCGCGTAGGAATCGTTTAATATTAATGTAATTGAATGTTACTTCTGACATCAAGTTTGTTACAGAATCGCCACTCGCTGAATACGCATTTGCGCGAATTATGCATTCGTACATTCAATCGAACGACAAGGAAACATTGTGGGTGTTTTTCTAATAATTTTCTATTTTATTATTTGTCGTAATCATTCTACAAATTCTAAGAATATCTCGAATACACCTAACTAAAAAAACATCAGGTTTTCAGACTGTACTCAAGTAATTTCCAATCCTACAAAAGGAAATAACAGCATGTTATACTGCGATTGAGCCTAGCGTAATGATAATGTATCGACGCAGGTCTAATTAGAAGCGATAATCGAATCATCGACATAACTGTACGAATGCAATCGCGGCAAAGAGCAGCAAAGAGTAAAAGTAACGTGGGCGTTATCCGATGGCGATGTGTAATTGTCTATTGCATGAGCAGCAATCGTTAATGATCAATAAACGACTTGCGCTGCGACGTCGGCGTCGGTCGTGGAAAGAAAGTTGAGCGATTTTAATCACTGATTGAATGCTCTATTCATCCTTATGCAATTTACGATTAATATATTGTCGGTTATTTTGCTGATAGTCATTGAAACAATGAGCAATTTCGAATGAGGAAATTGTGGAAAAAAAGAAAACGAAATGTATGTTATTATCTTGGAAAATACTCTTTTGACATTTGCTTTCACGAATATGTGAAGCTAAATGTTTGGTTGGTAATCGATTTTATTGATATTTTTGTGGCCTATATTTTGAAAACTAACATCTGATTTCCGTACTTTTGGCAAATAATCGCCAAAATACATGAGAAAAACATGTTTAGATGTGCTAAATCAACTTATTTTCGTGAATAACGTCGCTTTGGCACATCGAGAGATCGCTGGCTGCATCGGTTCAGAAACTAACATCCGATTTCCGTACCGTTGGCAAATAATCGTCAAAATATATGAGAAAAACATGTTTAGATGCGCTAATTCAACTTATTTTTTTTATTTCAGAAACTAACATCCGATTTCCGTACTTTTAGCAAATAATCGCCAAAATATATGAGAAAAAATGTTTAGATGTGCTAAATAAACTTATTTGCGTGAATAAAGTCGTTTTGGCACATTGATAGATCGATAGTTACGTCGGTTCAGAAACTGACATCCGATTTCCGTACTTTTGGCAAATAATCGACAAAATATATGAGAAAAAACATGTTTAGATCTGCTAAATCGCCTTATTGTCTTGAAAAAAGTCGTTTTTGCACATTTAGAGATCGATAGCTGCATCGGTACAGAAACTAACATGCCATTTCCGAAGTTTTGGTCAATAATGTGAAAAACGGTAAAATAATGTACCACGCATAGAAATGACTAAAATCGGTGTTGGACAGTACGGGAACGCTCCAAAGAAGGTAACGTAACCTAACATATCCTTAGCGTAGTTTAACCTAACCTAATATAATGACCGAAGTTATCTAGGTCATTTTTAACTAACAAAAAACAAAATCATAACATAAATTAAACTTGTTTTAAAGTAATTCCGAATATCATGCTATTAAAATATCCTCCAGCTGAATATAAAGTTCAAAAACTAGAATTGTATACCGTAAATACGTACGTAATGATATATAAAATTAGAATTTCAATTATTTCAATTATAACGAGCACCGTTATAACGCAAATGTCAATAGCCTACATTTCCTACGGCAAAACAACACTTTTGTCTATGGGCGACTGCATCCGAATGCGATTTCCTACTTACAATTAGAATTGAATATTTTAAATTTTGATCGTATTATAATTAGGTAAGGTTTAATTGCAAACAAAACTAATTAATTGGAGGCGCATAAATCACTGGATGTGAGATGTGTAAGGTGAGATGCACTGACCTTATTGTACTTGTGCGATGTCGTGGCGGTGTTCGCGGTCCAGTGATCGGTTTCCAAGCGGGCGCGCTCCAGGACGCCGGTGATGCTGTCCAAACGCGACCACTCGCGCACATCGTGATTGTGGAACGGCGCACCGCTGCTCGGCGTTGCCGTTACGATGTCCATTGTTTCTGCAGTTCTTCTTCAGGTGGTTCCAAAAGCTTCCAATGTTCCTCCACCGTTGTTGAAACGAGCTATTTTTGGACCTCCTTCGCGACTGACCCTTTTCGACTTCTTGATTTCTTGTATATTATCACAGCGTATTGATAAGATCTGCAAAGTAAAGGAAGAAAATGTAATTATATTTTTGTTTTTATGTTACGGGGAGTTGTAGAACAACATATGTTCGAGAACTTTAATGAAAGCTAAGGATACACAGGGAAGAAATCGTTTTTTAACACTTTTAATAAAATTTCTTAAGAACAGACGGTTGGTTATTAATTTTTGTCAAACTTTAAATACCAACCATCTGGTGTTTACATAAGTTAAATAATATAGTGTTTCTCCTTGGTGGCACAACACACCATGGTGTTTTAGTAATTGTTAATTTACAACAACGAAATTTACACCTTAAAGATTTTCATTTATATATTCTATTCAACAGAAAGTCTAGCAAGAGAAATATCCAAACACATTACGAGAAATATCCATAATTATTGTTGAAAATATTATAACTCTTCAAAAATAAACAAATAACAAATTATCTATCTTTGCTGCATTTCATAACTTCACCATCGAAATCGAAAAGTACACTTTAAAGGGATTTATAAATTTTACAAAAGGATTGCATAAATTTAACAAAAGTAATGTGAATGGTAAAATTCCTTTTATTCCGATTCAATCAGGTTTCTACAATAATTTTTAAACAAATTGTAGATTTTGCATACTTCTAATCTCCAATAACTCTTAAAGAGAATAAATAACGCCTGCACTGTTTTTGCATGCCACTAAATCACTTACTAATTCCTTACATAACAATTTGCTGAATAAGAAAATATTTAAATTGCAAATTAAATATAACAAAGTGCGTATGTAACAATTTCAAGGTCTACCATCCAGCATTTTCTCCATTTCATTTAAAAGTCAATAATTTCATTAAAATAAAGAAAAAATCGCTATAATTTTATTTCTTTCTGTATTACAAATAAAATTACTTCCAGTTTATATTCATTTTTTTGCATTTTTGCAACTAAAGGTGGGAACCCATTTATCAGGTGATAAAATTCATGATTTTGACTTTTTTTTTCAGGACAATTTCATTATCTATAATAGTTTTCATTGTGACTACAGTTACATTTTCATCTAAAATATAACATAATATTTATGAGCATTAACTTTATGAATAATGCAGCTAATGTAAGGGAATATGTTGAGGGAATATGTAGATTGATCAAGACCTAAAATTAATATCAAAAAATCAAAAAAAATGTTTTGACTTGGTAATTGAGATTCTTCCTTTAAGAAAGACGCAAGAAAAAACAGAAACTTGTGTAAATTTATGTAAATTTGTCAATGTTGAGCATAACACCACATAAATCGTCTTCCTGTGTAGAATTAATGTCACTGTTATATGCAATGCCTGTAACCATTGTTTTGACGTGTTCAGCATTTATTATGCCTCGTATAAACTTTGTATTAAACTTTCATAAATAAATATGAACTTGAAACAGTGTCGTACACGTCAGGTATTTTTTGTCGATAACTATTTATAAATAATACCTAAGTAATCAAAAAGTAATTGAAAAACGTGATTCAATTATCATTAGATCTCTCCTTATAAGTCGCCCTCGTCATGATTGACATTTATTAATTATTTCATCGATAACGCGACAGTTGTTATCCAACAATATCAATACTTTCGCTTCAGCGGACAAACCAACAAAACCTAATGAATAAAACTGTTAAAAATCTTTTATTCCTGGGTGTACATGCAAATTTACGACCTGCATCGACCGGCACATTGTAGTACTTCCTTTTATAGCGAAAAGAAAGTTTTTTTATCGAACGGTTCTTGTGTATCTCTTCACAAAAGTCGTATTTCTTGCGTGGCAAAGAAAAAATCGTTCAGAAATAGCATTAAGATTGAAAACTTGAAGACTACAAAGCGCTACATTAAGAGAACAAATTGCACTTGTTGCAGGATATCCCGTTGTTCTTCACGAACATACGAACACCGACAATTGTAATCCAGCGATTCATACTCGTACGCGTATTAATCAAAGTAAACACGCACACGCAGTTCTCTAAGAAGTTTAGAACTGCGTTGATCGAATGGTTAAAATGTTGTAACATAACTGTAATGTTACCATATGGACGTTTTGCCGGCGTTTTCGCGCAATTTTCATAAATAATGCGCGGCTGGTGCAAAAAGCGCAGCGCACTCGCCATATGGCCGAAGACACAACACATGTATATAGGAGGTACGAGTATCGGCGGCGGCATGCAAATCTTCGCAGATCTTCGGCTTGCATTGTGTAGGCATCGCGATGGCAATCATTCGCAGCGATATGCTGTTATGCTATAGTCATTATGGCTAAGTGCAGACGCGTGTAAATCATACCGCGAACGCCTAATACAACTTCCTCAATTCTCTGCGATAAATATTAATTAATTTGATTGTCTGCCATTCATACATGCTGTTATCGCAGAGTTATTTACTAAGTTGGATAGATTTATAGTTATTTAATTATCCAAACGTTGGTTATTGAATAATGCTTATTTGAACAAAATTAAATGTGAATAAACCATTTTAGGTTAAAGGCCCGTTCACACTAGAAGCGTGCGACAAATCATCGACCATTAATGGTCACGTTGAATGTAGATTTTGTTCGCGCCAAGCACGCTGCTAGGGACATTTTGCCCTATGATACGTAGGGTTGGCAGCGCTTATTGCCAAGCTGCGCATGCGTCCGGCCGACTAACCGCTGCCCACTTAAGTTGACATCTTTGGCGCTTCTTACGCTTTGAAATGTGTGAAATAAATGAGTTCTTGTCCAGCATTACCAAGAGTAAGTTCTTTTACACCATTATTCCTACGCGTCTGTGCCGTATTCTTCGTGTGTATTTCTTATTTGTGTTGCTTACTCTGCTGGGCATATCAAACCTTCTTAAATGAAGCTCCGCGAACTTACAACTCGCGGGGACATAGTTTTCATAAAGTCGCGCTCGCGCCCTAGCAGATTTATTGGACGATTTTTGAATTTAGGTTAATGATAAATGATCGTGATATATTGAGATTCATGTGGACATCTTAAAATTACGCTCCTTTGGTGGCACCATTGAAAAAACTGTAGATTTTTAACCATAATTATAATCATATTGTATCATTGAATTTTATAATAGTAGTATCTGAATTCAAAAACAGAAATTCAATAAAATTCATTCTTTATTTTTCAAAGACTCTGCGGCACACAACACATATTTCTGAATTTGTTCTTCCCTCGCATTCTACGATGGCTCACGCGCATTTCGTGCCCAAATATCAATTTAATTTTATGTTTTTTCAACTCTAGAATCGAATTTTATTCTGACAAAAAATTTGAAAAAAGTGAAACTCTTTTCAAAATATATGGAACTAATTGCAAGTAGTATAATTTAACGATATATAATGGCCGAAGCATTCGTTATAAAATAATTAATGGGTAGTTTGCTTGATTGCATGCAGAGCAAAGTTCAAATGTGGAAAGCCGATGCGAAACCAACTTCCTGTAAAAGGATTTAGTGCGAAACCATCCACGTTTGTCGTGATGCAATTATCTACAAAAATAGTTAAAGTTAAAACAGGTTAAAACAACATTTAAAGCTCTTTAAGGCATTATATCTTTAAGCTAACTTTGCTCCACTAAGGTTCTTGTAATTTTTCATGACTTTCTACTGTATTTTGCAGGAATGTTTTTAAAATTATCTAAATTTTAATAAATTATTGATACAAACGTTTAAACAGAAAGAAAATTCAACAAATTTATCTTAAAACGATCTCTTAAAAACTGTATATCTTGTTTTTATTGCAATATTTGATGATTTCCAATCTAATTTCAAAGGATTCTTTCTAAAATTATCTGTATTTTGTTCAAATATGACTAATTCACTTGGTAAAATGTAGAAAATTCAGCATGGTGATCAAAAACCCATTTAAGTTAGGGTACCTTTGAATTTACATCGCCGAGTTGAATTTTCCTGCAATATTTGATGATTTTCTTTTTAATTTCAAAGGATTCATCCAAACATTATTTAAATTTAGTGCGTAAATATATGCCTAAATACCTCACAAAAAAGGAAAATCAAAAAGTTTAGTTAAACCTCTTTAAGGCAGTGAATGCAGTGTATGATTCTTTATAAAATGATCTGATCTTTAATCAAATATGTCTAATACCCTTGCATCTTTAAGGTATTATATTTTCAAGTTATCATCGCTAAATTGATTTGTCCTGCAAGCGAATATTGCCTGATAAGGTTTGCTACCTAATTTCCATATAAAATTTTCCAAATGTTGTCCAAATACGTCTTTTGAAGGCAATTATCTTTAAATGTATATTGTTTAATTAAATTTTGTTGTAATGCTTGATGATTTTCTAACTAATTTTAAGGTATTTTTTTTATATAATTACCTAAAGTTTACCCCTATAAGCCTTTCAAACTTTGAATCCTAAACGTGAAACGTGAAAGTTAAACGTATAAAATCAATAAAATATTTCAAGTAACTTTGCCAAAGTAAGCACATTTTTCATGAAATAACTCGAAACATAAGTTATTTCATGAAAAATAAGCCTGAAACACTGTAAAATAAAAAGAAAAACTAACAAAGATGACTTAAAAGATAGCAAAACAAGTAGGAAATAATGCGTTACGTTTGCGAAACAAGTCGGCGATCTCCTTGGGCCGCACCAACTTCTCGTAGTCGTGCTCGCCCTTAGGCATCACCTTCATCACATCTTCGAGCAAATACATATAGTAAAACCCCGACATTGGCGTGCGATTCATGGTCGTAAAGAAGACGGAGCCGCCCGGCCGAAGGCAGCGCAGCGCACTGCTGGCGAAGAGCTCCCTATCGGCGACGTGTTCGATCACCTCCGACGCGACGATAACGTCGAATAGGTCGGTATTCTGCAACGCAAACTCCTCCACGCTCGCGACGCGAAACTGCAAATTATCTTTCACGTCCGTATTCTGCTGGATGTTCTCTTCGGCGCTGCGAATTTCCTCCGAGTCCGGATCAATCGCAATGACACGTGCACCGAGATTAGCCATAGCTTCCGATAGTAAACCACCTGCAAATAAAGCACCTTCCTATCTTTATAGCCCTACGGTCCTACTTACGCCGTATCAGATAAAATATGAAATTTGTCAGATTTACCTCGACAGCCAACCTCTAATATATGTAGGTTTTCAAACGGACGTGGAAAATCCATTTCGTCCGAAACTAATCCCGCATCGATCAGATTCTTTTTGAGTAACTCCATGCGTATGGGGATCATACCTTGCAGGAATTTCACGTTGTTCATATCTTCCCACCATGATGGTATTATCATTTTCAGTAAATGAGAGTCTTTTATGTACTCAGCAATTCGTGCTGGTGTATGAAATCGCGAATCTGAAGTACTCGCAAATCTTTAAAAATGTTTAGGTAAAATTTTATTGTTGAACTTAAATCTTGATATTTTTTAAAGAAAAACATAATTACCTCATCGGGAGCTTTATAAATGATACCGCTTTAATGAAGGATGACATCATGATTTCTTTTAAACTATTTTCGTGAAATTTTTGGAATATGACAATACGACCGTAGTCGTGGCACACTATTTTTTAACAATAAATTGTATACGTATCAGTCAAATTATGAGATAGAGAAACGTTTATATAAAAGTTTTAAAACGACCATAAATCACAATGATTAACAAAATATTCGTTTTGTGAAAGCAACAATAAAATATCTGATTGTGAATCAGAAAAACTATGCAACAGAAAGAAACCATAACAAAAGAAAATATACATACAATTATTTAAGGTTGTTTATACTCAAATATACTTTTATGAGTGTAATTTTGTTAGATTCTTTTTGACATTTCTAGAAACTTCTATAAAGTCGACTTAAAACTTTTTAAACATGATTATTTGTGTAATTAAGATTGTTTGAATTTTGTTGTAATTTTTTATGATTTCTTATATTACATATTGTGATAAAATTAATGTAACATTCGTAAAATTTATAAAAATATGTGTGGAAAAACATTGAAACAAAAAGAAACGTTCTTAAAGTTAATTTTAAGTTCATTAAACATGATTATTTTTAAAGCAACTTTGTGATAATTTTCTGATTTCTAATCATATCGCAGAGAATTGTTTATAAAGTTCCATAGATATTGTTCAAATTAGTCAAATCTTCTAAAAATTTGCAAAAATATGCCTGAAAAACCTTGTAACAGAAAGAAACGTTCATAAATTTAAGTGAAAACTCTATAAACATGATTATTTTTAAAGCATCTTTGTTAAAGATAGTTTTCTTGTGATTTTTGATGATATCTGAAGATATTACAAAGAATTGTTTATAAAATTACACAAATTTTGTTAAAAATAACTTAAATTTCTAAAATTTGGTAAAAATGACCATGCTACTGGCTATCCTAAAATACTTTTGGCAGGACCTTTTATAAAATATGTAAATCAGGTTTTGGAATTGGGGAAAGGCCCACTCTATGTACTAATACACATCTCGACACCCTAGAAATTAATCCTAAGTAATTAATCTAAATGTCTTAAACCGTTTAAGTGGAGTTCCGTGAATTTACATATTGAGGGTAAAAAATCAAAATCCTAACAAAGATGACTTAAAGGATACTAAAACAAGTATGAAATAAATTTTACGATAGTGAAACATCACTTTCTTTATAAACTATTAAAGGACGATTAACGAAGAATAACGCAATGATGATGAACAACACATTTTATAACGTGTTGTTAAGATGTCTATAATATGACAATACATTAATTGTTATTGTCAGAGAAACGTATTTTTAGAAAACGAAATCTATTAAAATGTATTAACAATAATAGTTTTGTGAAAGTTACAATAAAAAATCTGAATCGTAATAATAAATTTTAACCATAAAAACGGTTTTATAATCATTGGCAGATACAAGAGAAAACCTTACAAACCTTGATCTTTTTCAGCCATAGGAGTACGTGCATACTCGTATATGTGCACCAACTACTTACATTTACATGCTACACGTTTATGTAAGTAAAGTTAGCGTGAATAAAAGCAGAACGAGGCGCATCTCTTTGCAACGAGGCGAGTACGAGGCATTTTGCAGGCGCAGAAACAATACGCACGAAGACGTTTGAAATGACACGCAAGAAAATCGCAAAATAACAGGCGCAAATAAAGGTACAAGAATTTGATATAGGTACAGTTGTATCGACAATTGAGTTGCTATAAATATCTCTTGGTTGGATAAAATGTAAAGTCTGAATGTATACAATAAAAATTGTTGCGATAAGTTGAACAATAACAACGCAAAACACTACAAAAGTATAAGAAAAAGAGGTTTATCTATAGAGAAATCTTATTTTCCTAAAAAGTTACTAGTGCTTTGTTTACTTATTTTGTAGATAATTCAATAATGTTTAAATTTCTCTGAGTATTAGGGATTTTTATTGGTAGAAAGTTAGTATTGTTTTGATATTTTATCAAAAGGATTTCAACTTTAAAAAGTCAGGTGACTAATTATTGCGAATTAGCTCGTCGTAGATATGTGGATATATAAATCAATTGGAAACAAATACAAGAAAATCACGTAAATCTTGTTGCCCTTCATTCTCCAAAAATGGTCTTAAGCCTTGGAAGTTTCACATAGCTTGCGAACTATTTGCCAGCATAATAGACGTCTGTCGACACAAATATGCGGAACATATTGACACATTCATCGTCTTGGTCAATTCAGGCATGTGTGAGGTAATCGTCACTTGTTTTACCTATCTAAGGCAAGTCAAAATGTCAACTATTTGCTTATATTTTACTAATCACTACTTTATTTCATTGCAATCTTTTTTCTTTAACATTTCAATCCTTTAAAATTGATTTGTGTACTTAATATTTAAACAGCAATTCAATTTAATTACATAACTCTAAAAGAACACATTCGCGAGAAATGTAAATGCAATTTAAATTGAATTATATGGCTATAAAGAAACAATTATAACATTATCCGTCTTGAGTCACACCAAAATTGGAATATCGTCTTTCGACACTTCCAATGTCCATATTTGCGGCGACAAACTGTAATGTGATAATTCTGCGGTGACTTGCAGCCGTTGCAATTGCATTGCACACACATCGTCGTTGAATGTTAACTCCCGTATAATTTGTCGGCGTTTTGCAACAACGCCAACTAGCGATTGCGATTTTCAGTCCGTCGTCGCCGCGCACAATCAAAGAGCAGCGCACTGCGAAAATGTCGCAAGTGTATGTAAACAAGGCACAGCAGTGCATTATTAAACGACAACATACTAAATATTTTCGATAATAACACAAATTAAAACGCCAAACCTCGATTCGAAAAATTACCCGAGCGTGGACGTTGATTTCCTTATAATAATCCGTAGCTAAATATTTTCTACCAACTGTCAGTGGCTAGTCCAGAGAAAAATGATTACCATTTACGGAACAATAGCAATATGTTAATATTGATGTCTATATACGACATTATTGACGTTGATTCACAATATACAATATTAGGAGATGATTGAGAGACGCTTGTAGAAGAATCATTCATTTTTTATCGTCTTCATAACGCATTAAAATGATTAAAACTGCGTATTGAGGAAGTTATCAAAAAGCCTTGAGACTGTATTGTGATTAATTTCGGGTGGATGAGTTTTTTTTTAGTTCAAAAGCGTAGCAAATCAATTTGCATATGTTGATTGACACTGGTCACTGCCTTTTCTGGAAATATTAAGAAGTTATACTGATTTAGAAGTGATTCAAGCGGTACATCAAATAGGAAACTACGTCTAACCAAATTAGTAACAGTTTTTAGGATGTCAATTAGCCTTCGCAATCAATTAAATTGGTAATAATGTTATTCTATTGGTGTTATAACACTTTATATAGAGGTGGATGTTGATTAGTGACATTTAAATGTTTAAAATGGCGACAAATATCATTAAAAATAACTGATTTAATCACAAATTATATTTATAATGCTATATAATCTAGTTTTTAGAAATATTTTGCGATTACTAGTTTTATACACGTTAATGTTAGAAATTAGTTTTATAAGGTATTTTAACGAAGAAAATGTCTGATAAACTGTTTTTTAAACCGAATTTCATGTAGTTCATAATTTTGTCCCATTTTTGACTTGTAGGACTATTGTATTCAAAAATCCGCAGAAAAAGTTCAATTTTACAAACGGCACATTTTACAAAGAAAATACTGGTTTCATCGCAAACTATGTGAATAAAGTCATATGTTGAAATTTTCAGGAATATATTTCTTATAACTCCTTGTATTCCTCTTTTTGAAAATTGAAATTGAGCCTTTAATCCAGTAGTGTCAATTAAAGATCCTAATATAATCCTAATATAATTTAAAATGATTATATGAGCAAGTAATAAGAGAATTAAAAGATTAAATAAACGGAAGTAAAGCATCTAAACCGATATAATCAAAGCTAATTCAAGAAAATTTGTGAAAACTCCCTCATCGAAGTCTATAACATTTAACTAAAGGAACATAAATCCAAAAATTTAATTTATAATATATTCATATCAACAGTAATTAATTAAAATGTTGAATAAGCGGAAGTAATCTATACCGATTTAATCAAATCTAATTAGAGAAAATTTGTGAAAACATCTACAGAGTTCTGTAAACTTTCAGCGTATAAATATCCCTCACCGAAGCCAATAAATTCAATTAAAACCGAACCGTAAGGCAATCGCTTCGCTTAATTAAACGCTAAAGTTGTGCGCATACAAATTTTGTCGCAAGATGATGAAATTTACGCGAAAAAAGAACGGTAAACCACACATCGACGCGCACAACGACCCAGTTTTACCTTTACTGAAAAAAGTCTAAAGTATAATCGCAACCTTGTACGAAGATATCCATCCAGTGGCCGCTACTTTCGCTAGAGTGAGAGTTTCTCGATCTGAAACCTCGGCGCACATCTGCGACAATGCGCAAATGCTCTCATTTACGTCTAGTCGTTCATGCAGATTCACCGCCACAATTCGTGCTTCAACTCCGCTTTTCCGTTGCGTCTCGCAGACGAAACGTAACGAATGTCTTTAATTAAACATTTCACTTTCAATTAGCAATGATTTATATAGAATGATCAAAATTGATTGCATTGCGAATCGCGAAATCAAATCAAATGCCGTGATTCACCATCGTGGATGGATTTAATGCATTTAGTACCGCAAAACAAATGTCACACTTTCTATCGGGCGCGCATTCAATTAGCCAGTCGAGCACGTGCAATTAAACAATTCGCTCGAGCGGGCTAGATGTGTTTTACAGCGTTTTTGTGTGTCACGGCGCTGGCATAAAACATTTCCAACATACGGAGGCACTCTGTGTGCACACCGCAATTAGTTTGATCGACGATTAGAGCTAATTACATGTCGTTTATTGCTTCAATGATTTCCTGCGAGCTATGAGACGCTAAAATTAATAACAAACGTTTAAATGCTATTATTGACATTTTTGCGCATTTGTGAAGGCAAGTCGACTTTGTAATTGCGAAATAATGGTAATAGTCTATTCATATTCACACCTTTATAACTTTTTTATAGATAAGAATGCGTATAGAGGTAATATTCTTGTTTATATAGGAAGAATCATGAATATTTTAAGTAAATATAATGTTTTTGAAATATATACTTAACTTATATTGATTTAAGATAAGGTATATTGACTTAAATTGTGTAAATTCACTTTTTTCTTATTTTTTCTTGAACCTTTGGCCTATAACACCATGTCCCAATGGAGGTAGAAAGTTTAGGCCACTTGATACAAGAGTTTCAATCTGTCAGCATATAAAATGATAACATAATCTGGTTAATCGGGAACTATTTTGTGACAACTCCTGATATTTCAGCTTTTGCAGCATTTAATAAATAAATGGTCATTTTTATGTCGTACGGTGTTATTTACTAGTCTATGGAGTGCGAAGAAATTATAGAAGGAAGGTTGTAGGTTTAAGATTCTAGGGATTTTCAAAATTTTGAAGAAGTACGGCCAGGGTAAGTGCAGATGCGCGAAGGGTCAGATGTTATTGTTGGAAGAAGGTACTTAAGGATGAATTTAGATTGTTTTCTTCTAGTATGGAGGTGATAGTTATAAACGGGAAACCATTATTGGAAGTTAGAATTTAATAGCGTTGACTTCTGATAGGAAGTTGGGTTTGATAGATAAAGGGTAAAAAGAATCGTTGGAAATAATTATAACACCTGTCCTTTCAATTTTTAATATTGAAATTATGCAGAAAATCAGTAGAAAAGATAAAAACATACACATTTATACTTGATTATTGACTGATATTGTTAAAAATAAGGACACATATTAACAAAAAAACATTGAAAATAACTGATTTAATCACATAGAATGGTTAAAATGTTATATATTCCATGGTTGAGTAATATATTTTCTGATAACACCTGTTATTTCTGTGTTTAAATGTTGAAAATGAGTATTTGAAATTATTCAACGAAGAAAACTGAAGAAACGAAAATTAACGGCAATTTTAAAGAAATTTCATTTAGTCCTAAATCATTTGGTCCTGATTTTCAATGGTGAAAAGTAAATGTTTGAAACTTCAAAAAATATCAGCAGAAAAGTCAAAAATGTTACAGACGAACTGGACGTTGAATTTGAAAATTCAAATAAATAATTTATAAAGGATATTTTCTTCATTTAATAACTTTCAAAACTAATTTTCGACATTTATAGACAGGACTTGTTGATATTTTTGATGGTTTCTGTGGATTTGCTTTAATTATGAGGACAAAATGAATTATTGCTAAATGTAATTTTCTTTAAAAAATAGCCCTAAAATGTTGTTTTAGTTTTTTTAAGTTTTAAGTGTTTAAGTTTCAAGCACTTACATGGTACAATTATTCATGTTTTGAGAAATATGTTGTGAAAGCTACTTTTATTCCTGGCTATAAATGTTGAAAATGAATTTTAAAAGTTTCTTCACGAAGAAAATTTAAGGAAATTTCATTTTGTCCCATTGTTCAATTGCAGGTCGTCATTGTCTAAAACTTCAATTAATATCAGAAAAAATACCAAAAATATCATATTATATAGGACTGACACGTTAAATTCGATTATTCTCGCTTAAATGTTTAAAATAAATTAAAACCTATTTTAAATTTGGGCTTTAAACCTAGGAAGAAAGAGACTAATTCAAGATACTCTTAGTAAAAACATGATTGACGTGATATTTTAACCTAAACTAATAAGAAAAACAAATATTGACTAACCGAAAACCAGTTCAAAAGAGTTACACCAAACTGTCATCATTTAGCCCATAAGGAAACCGTAATTATCGATAGCGCGATTTTTCGAGTTTACCAGGTCAAAGCCGGCGATGGTCATCTAATGACCATCAGCCAACCATTTACGGTTATTAATGGCAGACGTTAAAGACGCGCCCGTCCAATTCTCATCCAACCATCGCATCTACCTTGATCCTGCTTCTCTTCGTCCACACACGAAAAATCGCAGCTCATAAACGGAACGCGGGGTTTAGCATTGATTAAATCCGATTTGACGTAGCTGTGAATCGAATGCTTCATTGATTTCGTGCCTCGCCGCTAATGGTCGGTCGCAAATGTTAAATTTTAAGTGCTTCCGCAATTAATGCAGGCCGAACAGGTTACTGTTGTGCTTTTTCAATCTGCCGCAAACTGTGAGAAGGCGATGCTGATCCACATGACATGATATTACATACAAGATTGCGAGAAAATTTGCAATTGTTGCATGTCAGAGAAAGATGGAGTGAGTATACTCTCGATTAACTGCATCATTTCGTTAGAGAAAATTGAAACGAACGATTATTATGATTCATGTTAATAACGAGCGCGTACAACAAACGTATAAAAATGTTGTTAAAATTTGCATACAGGTGTAATTATTAAATCACCATTTAATAATATCATATATGAGTAGTTATTATTTTTGATTGAGATGTGATAAAGTTTAATTGAAAAAATTAAAACTATATTTAAAAAAATGTAGGAAATACTTTTAATGAGCAATTTCGAAGTCTCTTAAAAATTAGCTTACAAAGGAAAATTCAATTTCGTACTTTTTGTATGCGGAATCGTATGGAAACTTACAATTAATCAAGTTGATTTTCTTCAACATTTAATACACTAAAATATCTGCATTATCATAGACAACTAAATAAATATTTGTAGTTTAATATAGGAAATGGTATATGCGCCTTTTAAAATATCATAAAACTATATTTATCAAAATTTTTCTATGGTAAATGTTATAGGAAATACATTTTAAACTAGTTAACTATCTTCTAATGTTGAAATATTATAAATTCAATTTTCTTATTAATCCAATGAAATATATTTTTCATGGGTATTTTATAGGTATTTATTTTGTCCAAGACGCGAAAACGTAATAAAATTGCATTGTAGTTGACAACCGAAAATAATGAAATTGATTAAATCTATGGGAATTTTATGGGAAACCTATTTTGTCCAAGTTTATTCTCTTAAAGCTTTAGCATATTAAATTCTCAGTTTTCTTCACAATTTAAAGAAAAACATATTTCATGGGAATTTTTATGGAAGTAATACTTCCTATTAAAATTATTATCTCCTTCAATTATTGAAATTTATAAATGCTATACGACCTGATTAGTATGGCATTTTTAAATTTGTAAAATATGTGATATTTTATGGGAAATATATTTTCCGATTCCTAGAAAAAAATATATTTCTCATAAAATTTTAGAAAGTTGAGAAATTAAATTTTTAAAATTGTTTACAATTTTAAAACTTACCAAATAAATCAAAAAAAAATATCATCAAATGAAGTATATCCTATTCCAAGCTAATGTCGATTATATATCACTAGTTTCTTCTTGAGTCTCGAATCCGTAGGTACAATTAACCGTGACGATAACCTGTACGTACGCTATTCGATGAAGTTTGCAGTAGTATATTCGGGTCGATTGTCTCTCGGCTGCAGGAGCGCGAAAAGCGTCCGCGAGAGGCCCGGCACGCGGATTTCAACAGCAATGGCGTTCACAGGCCAGCGTACCGCTGTATATAAGAAAGCCAGGAGGAGATGGATGCGGCCGCTGCTCTCCGAGAGCGCGAGCCACCACGACCCACCGCCGCCCCACCTTCCTTCCTTCCGTCTCAGCAGACGGCCCGACGAAACGACCAGCACGAAGGAGCGTCCACCACACTTATACAAAACAGACGCAGGCAGACGGTGAGAGCAGCTAAGGAAACAAGCCTTGGCTGCACCGCAGAGTTTAGGGTCACTCACTGGAGTTGAGACCATGACCTTACGATTTGTTGCACCATTGCCCGATACAGTGCGTGTATTTACTCCTCCTTTGCGAGGAGTGAGGAGTTACATACTATGTACGAGTATGGGTTTCTAGCTCGATTCTTGTTTTATTTATGGGGCTTTTTATCGGGGCTGAGACCGGGATAGGGGCTGAAGAGGAACATAAATGGGAAGTAAAGTTTTAATACTTGTAAGAGTCTTGGTATATAAGTTTAGATAGATTATGACGGAACTTACAACGAGTTCCTCTGCCGATTTTCCAGAGTTTCCACAGGATTCTGGAAGGTTAGATAGTGCCGTAAATTGATAAGGCATAGCCGGGATGTTAGCGGAGGAAGCTCTTTTAAGTTTTAAGATCTTTTGTTTTCTAGGGTATGGAACCATGTCAAAATGCATGGTTCAAGTGCATGGAGACTTCTATATCCTTTTCAGAATCTAGCTTTGTAGTTATTTGAGCATCAAAAGTTCCAAGGAAATGATTATGAATCATTAGTGTTGAATGTAGTGGCAGCTATAGCTATAGCTGCCGAGTTATAGCCGAGTAGCTTGGTTCACCGCAATTAAGCAACGTCGAAAAAAGCTAGGCGTTGGATGAATGACCACCCGGCCTCCCCATTCAACAGGCACCTGTGAAACCCTTTCGTGCATTTTACCCTGGTAAACACAATCTTCCCCGGAATTTGAATAATTCAAACCTTCTGAAAAGCGGCAACGTTTACCAGTGAGACTCGTCTTGTCACAAGGAATGTTGGGGCATTAAAATACTACGGAACTGACTAGCAATGTCAGGGATGCATTGAGTGACTCCCCTTCTACGTAGCTCTCAGCTCGAATAAGTACGATTTCTACAGTTCCGTGCAGAAAATGGTTCCCACTATAGGAAGATCAGCTGAATGTACAAAGCACAAGCAACGCCGTAGCCTTAGTTGTAAAAGCGAGGGCCCGTGGCGTATAATGGAAAACTATCTGGAACATGGCAACTGAAAAAAGGAGAGAACAAACGCAGGAAAGTGGTGACACGGTATTAACTATGCAAGCTTATTTGATATCCCAGGGCTGGTTCTAGGAGGTCGCGAATACACAACTGGCAACCAAGAGTTAGTAAGGATACCAACACTATTCACCTCGTTTTTTCGTGGGGTCATTTGCTCCGGTTAGTATCACGCCGGCAATAACCGAAAGAGCTTAAACTATTGCGAGTATTGCCCACAAATCGTTTTTATAGTCCCTAGTAAAATCTTACAAAACTTTAATCGCTTTCACTTAACTTTACCGGACAATACCTATTCTAACCTCATCTCAGCTCTATCCATCATACAGAACTTCTGCGAATCTAATATAACTTCACCGAACCTCATCTAGCCACAACTCATGTCTCCAGTCTCAATGTCTCCAGCCTCAATCTTACCTCATCAAAACTTATTGTAATTCTTCATACATAACCTCGCCTAACCTATGCCAATAAAACATAGCCTGATCAAATTTAATATATTTTCTTTAAAAACTACACAAAATAAAAGAAAAACTCGTAAAATATTACTTAATACATATATGGCAAGATGCTAATTAAAATTCACTCACTGACTAATTAATCAAAACTCGTCAATAATCCACCAGTCGCACAACAATAAATGGTTAATTGCAGAAAACAATGCGACAAGACCGCGTCATACCCATCCGCATCATCCGCATGTCCTTATATACCGCTGCTGATCCTCCTGCAATCAAGCGGCCATCACTCAGGCTCAAAGATGACTTAAGCCCGGTACCAGCTAGGCACCGCCCTTGAACAAAAGCGTTTTGCGTCATTATCGCCTTCTGCGCCCTCCATCGTTTCCGCCATCGTTGCTGACATCTTGTGTAGTCGTATACCCGCCTGCAAGTACACTTTGTTTACGGCAAAAGCGCTGCAATTAAACGACGCTGCGCATCGGATGAATCATTTTTCATCCGCCACCGGGCGCGCGCCAGCGATGTCTTCGGCGTTTTGTTTGCACAACGCCGTGCGCGAAAAGGTGGAACAACGCGTGTTTAGCCTGTCATGTATTAATAACGTCGACGTATCGCTTTCGCTCCAGTCAGGCAGGCCAAGCTTGGCGTACGTTGTAATTAAAATTGCATTATGCGTGCCGAGCCGTTGTAACCAGCAAAGGAACCACAATGCAGTAAAACGTTGCAAAGGACAAAAGAACAAGCACACTTTGCATTTTTGAAGGATCAGACTGTCTATGCATATGCTGGGGATTTACATATAATGCAAACAATCGAAATCAACGTCTATATATTATTGATTCTTTTATTGAGATGTTAATGTTCTTGGCCAAATATAAGTATTGTTTTTGTTATTGTCGGTTCATATTTTTATAGGCGAGTCATAATTGTTGAAAAGAGAAAAATATTTCAATTTTTTGAAGATGTATTGTTGGAAAAATGTGCAATTCAATTAAAAACTTTAAAAACAGGACTGTACTTTTGACCTCACAATTGAAGTAAAACATATATTATTTGGTACTTGTTGTATATGGTC
>JAODAC010082931.1:0-44681 GCA_027575185.1 Mimaenictus wilsoni | reverse complement strand
AACAAAATAATTCCAAATTGAATTAAATTTAGATTATCACAGAATACTCTCATGCCTTCAGAAAAGATTACACGGTCTTTTTCACGGAATTTCGAACAGGAATACAACCTTTACACGAATAGTACGAAATGTTCCAGCAAATTGCAAAGATTGCAGATTGCAATCTCTGCTTTCCTCTACACTGGCTGCATGCAGCCGGTGGAAAATCGCGCCCCTTAGATTTAAAACCTTAATTAAGAATTGAATTGTCTCGCATTAAGCGACGCGGAAAATGAATGCTGCAACGTTGCAGAAATTCATTATTCAAAATGTGTGTGCACGCTTGTAATTTCATTTTTTTATTATCGAGGCAGCTAGTACTAGTGCTAAACTATAACGAAGTATACTTTATGCTGATGGCGAATGATAAATTATTAATGCGCAATTAAGTATTTTAGTACAACGGAAACAATGTAGTAACAAAGTTGTTGTTATCCTCAATAAGCAAATACAGTTTGCATACGATGCATTTTTGAAGTTAAACTTTCATAGGCCTCGGGTGTAAGTTGGTGAATGCGAACCGTGAATCGTTTTTGGCGACGTATATCCCAGAAACTAACAATCCGATTTTAACTTTAACATGTTTTTAATGAGTGTTTTGTTTCATCTTGATAGATAGGCCATTTTTTATTCTCTTTGATTAATAGTATAACAAATCATTAGCCGTAACTCCGGCGAAAACCTCGTAAGAATGCCCTCACGCCGACAAATCTAACGCAATAGTTAAAAGAACATCTCGATAAACGTCGCTGGCTATTAAGAAAGCCAGTACAAACCGTATGAATATTTACAAGAACTTGACTATAATTAAATAGAAGTTGATGACAATTCCCATCAAGCATAAAATAATAAGTATATAATTTTACTTCAGTACTATACTTCAATGCAGTTAAAAAATAATTTTTTTATTTTTATTTCAAATGTAAGAAACATACATAATATAAGATAGTTTAAGTTCGTTTCAAGATGATGCTGCGTAAACCGAGTGAACCTGTTGCGATTGCGATGGTCGTGTAAACAGGTCTCTGGAGCAACTGTGCGCGATTGATAAAACGATGCTAAATCGAGTGGAAAAACGATTCTTACCTGTTTTTTCTACATTTTATCGTTGAGCAACTACCGGGTTTGGTTTATTTGCTTAGTGTTCTCTTCTTTTACGGTGGAGAAGTTTTAATAGTTTGGTTAACTATTTATATCTTTTCTCTTTCCAAAGTTTTGGGACATTTTATCATTTTTCTTATTTTCTTCTTATCCCCCATCAATAATCTGGCCTAATATAACTTAAAATTAACCAAACCTATGACCTATGCCACCTATGCCACCTATGCTAGCGTAAATTGAGGTAATTTAACCTAAACCTAATATTTTAATAGTTTTAGAGTTTTTAAGGGATGTTTTTGGTTTCGTTTAGTGCACTCACTACAAGCATTAATAATTTGCGAAAGAATAAAGGAAGCATTTGGCATCTTTTGTCCTAATGCTCTTCCATTTCTGCTCGTTTTTTTTCGCTATTAGAGCTTTCGGTGGAAAATCTTTTCCGCGTTGCACGGCGCTACTCAAACACTAGCACGCGTTACAGGTTATTTATAGTGCATTTCGGGGAAGCAGCTGCGCGCGCTCTAGAGCAGAGAGATGTTGTATTGATCACGCTCCGCGCTAGCAGAGCACGTTCTGTGTCAAGATCACCGTCCACCAGCGAACTCTCGGCTCGGGAGAGTGAATTCCGGTCCTGCATGCGTGTGCAAGTAAAAAACGCGCTGAAAAAAATCTAATAGAGCATACCTCAGTCAAATCAGTGCTGTGAAGGTGTTGGTGGAGGTGCCGGTGGTGCGTTGACTTGCATCCATGTGGGGATGCATGTGTCCGCTATCGCAACGCTAGATAAAGAGTGTAATTAATCGGATGCCTGATATCGGCGCGTTTCGGTGTGCGCGTGGTCTGAATCAGTCGTGGGAGTGGGGTTAGGTGGGAAGTTGGGAAGGAGTGGTGGTTGCGCATGCGGCGGCGGCAGAGTTCAGGCCTAGACTCGGTGGCGGCGGCAAGCGGTGGTAAGTTCAGTGTAGGCCAAGCAGGCGAGAGCGAAGCGCGACATGTCCGGCAGCACACCAGCCGGTGGCGGCGGCGTCGTCGAGCTGAACGTCGGCGGGGTGGCGTACGCGGCGTCGCTTGCGACGCTCACCAGCCAACCCGACTCGCAGCTGAGCGTGTGGTTCTCACCGGACGGCGACGCCGGCGCAACAGTGCCGCGTGACGCCAAAGGTCGCCACTTTCTCGACCGCGACGGCGTGCTCTTTCGCTACGTGCTGGACTTCCTGCGCGACGGCACGCTCGCGCTGCCTGAATGCTTCCGCGAACGAGAGCGGCTGCGGCGAGAGGCGGAGCGCTACGGTCTGCACGGTCTGGTAGCCCTCGTCGCCGAAGAGGCGCGTCGTGTTCCCGGCTGCATCACTGTCGGCTACCGGGGCAGCTTCCAGTTCGGCAAGGATGGCCTCGCCGACGTCAAATTTCGGAAGTTATCACGCATCCTCGTATGTGGACGCGTGTCTCTGATGCGCGACGTCTTCGGCGAGACGCTCAACGAGAGTCGAGACCCGGACCATGGTTTGGCTGAACGCTACACATCGAGGTTCTTCCTCAAGCACTCGTTCCTCGAACAAGCGTTTGATATGCTCATTGAGCACGGGTTCAAGCTGGTGGGTAGTGCTGGAAGTGGGACGGCAGGTAGTGCCAGCGAGTTGAAGCCCGGCGTAGACGTCGAGGAGAATCGCTGGAATCACTATAACGAATTTGTGTTTGTGCGCGAATAGAGCCAAGTCAACAAGAAACAACTCATAACATTCAGACCAAACTAAGAAAAGGAAATGTCATTGATGGAAACACTTTACGAAGAATAAAAAAAAAATTTAAAAACGATGATGAGTAACAAAAGGGAACTTCAAAAAATCCACGAAATCATAAAGAACTTCTCCCAGTCAGACATAGAGGTTAATCACAAACTCACTACTCTCATTCAGACCTAGAAGACAAAAAACAAAATATTCAGTACAAATGATGCGTGGCAAAAAGGAAAACATCAAAAATGCCGAAAATCACCAGAAATACTACGCGACCACTCCAGAAAATACTACGCCAGAATACTACAGCATCCCGACCGAGTCTGCGCCTGGGAAATCCATCACGAAGAGGGGAAAAGAGGAAACAATAACCTAGTAAACCAAATTTTACTGTTTGTGAGCAAGAGAATCGCGAAATATGCGAAAGAAACGACACACAGAATCTTAGTCTAGCCTATCAAACACATCATCAAACACATAAAAAGTAAATAGTCTAGCCGTATTATTAAAAAAGCAACCTGTAGCCAAGGATAATCATAATAAGTGACCGATAAAACCATCCACGAATTCAAACAGGTTCGTTTCGCTCACATTAATCCCTGATTAATCAACCGTATCAACAAAACCATGCCAAAACTAACAGCACAAAAACGAATAGGAAAAACCAACAGAAGCGCTGAAGTCAAGGATTAATGAGAACTTGTTTAATTCGCGATGCGTTTTGCGTCAGACACCCAGTGATGAGCTTACATTAGACTATTCGCATGCGTGAGGATTATCCACACGCACGATTAAATTCGCAATCAAATCCCGCAACTTAGTCCTTCAAACTGTCAGGCTAACGTTGATGTCTTCCCCATGTGACCAGAGTGTGTGAATTACTAGCCTATCGATCAGTGCATATTATTGACATCCACACTAATGCAAGATTAATCATTTATCACTTTCATAGTGTTCGAGTATAAGTGGAGGCGCCGAGCAGTACATCATTCTCAATACATGTTGATTTTACAGGAGGCGCTGGGTATGACTAGAAATATATCATATTCTTTATGATTTTTATAGGAAAAACCAAAGTTTACCATAAATATATCAAATAATAAGTCAAAATAAGGCCAATCAATCATTTTGTTACGCTTCAATCAGGTGACTAAATACAATTTAGTTTAGTAAGTCGTCCTTGAAAGGTTAACCTGAAAAACGGTTAAATATAATGGATGATTTAACCTTCCTGAAGGCAGTTGAGATTAAATTGAATTTGAGGAGGCGTTGTGCGAATATTACGTGAATGTGCATATTAATATCCAATTTCCTCGAGCGCGCCTTTGCAGAAAAAGATTTAATTTAAACTTGTGCGTTGCTGGGCGCAACAAGTTCGTCGTTGCATGTGGCGGTTATAATAACAATCGCTTCGACGGTTTGCGAAGCTCGACGATATTAATTCGCGTCTTCGTATTAAAATTTTGCGAAAGTTTCGCCGGAAAACGCAGCGTTTTCCAGCCCTCAAGTCAGCAGGAGAAAATAAAGACAATTGAAAGGCATTTGAGAGAGAAAACTAAACACAAAACCGTATTTGCCATGCGTTTCCCAAGCTGGGAAATATTCCCGAGAATCGAAGAAATAAATATTTTAAGACCTTAATAACATGTGTAGGTATAATTTTGCGATAATCTATCTTGATGTGGGTTGGAATTTATTCCGGCTAAACGTTCAAATCCCAAGTATAATCGAGAACTCTTCCAAATTTCAGCCCCGGGGATTTCGGGAGTCCCGTGAATAGTGTCGTTAATCAAAAAAGGTTCTTGATCCGCACTGTTATATAGAGTACGTACAGCACTTCGAACATGCGAGAAATCGAGGTTAGAACCTTTTTTCTCGCCCGTTTTTTTTATGACAATGAGAAGAAACATCAAGGAGAGAGAGAGAGAGAGAGAGAGAGAGAGAGAGAGAAAAGCCGTTAATAATGCGTGAAGAAATATTAACGCCGCGACCTCGACACGAGGGTGACACGTGCGTTTGGTGATATTAAGATGATACATCATTGTTTTCCGGCTCGGGAAACAGCTCGGAAAAGAAAATGCGAGAGAAAACAATGCAACCTCTTGTGTTTTGTTGCCATATCCACTTTCCCCCTCTTTCATCAGCGTCGTAACTGCAGGGCTGAAAAGCCAGATCAAATTGACTATACTGGGTGTTATCAAAACTTGCAACGCATTCTTCAACTTCATGTAATAATAAATAATGTCTAACGTATATAAGCAACAAGGTATAACGTATAAGTATTAGATTTTACCGTGTACAAGTAAATAAACCAAAAATCACAAAACTGCAAAAAAATAATATTAACAACTCTAAGGTCACATAGAATTGAACTCTCCGTAGCAATCGACGTGCGAGAAAAATGGGAAGAAATGGAACGAAACATATTTTTCATTAAACACTAACCCTACGTACCTAACCTACTTACTTATGAAGAATAAGGCATACTCTAGAACACTTTATGAAACTTACGACAAAACAAAATGGGTGCTGAAACATTATATTACATCTAAACTACTTTCTTTATATATAACTCGTTAAAATTTTACGTTTTCTGTACATTAAACGGACAGGAATTGCAATTATTTAGAAAATCTATGTAACACATAATGGAATAAACATTTGCGGGGTAATTTTGCAACTCTAAATTGGCGAGAAACAAGTACTAAAACTATTAATTATAGTCTATAACTAAATAAAGTAATAATAATACGAATAAATGAGGTTTTTCTATGTGAAAACAACTAAAAAAAGATTAGCTACAAATTACATATTAATGATCTAATCCAATTTATTTCCGGAAATCTATTTAAATTGTATATTATTCACTATGTTATATTAATAAATGCTATATTACTTATTATAGTGGTTGAAATATTCCGTTTGAGATGTTTATGAACAAAATGAATCTCATTAGGTAAATAAAAGGCAATATTGATTGTGAACCAATGAGGATTATACATTTTCCAGTTTTCAAATTACAGCAAACAAAAAGAAACGACTAGAATGTAATCATTGTATGATATTGTACTAGATAAAGCAAAGTATTAATGCGTAAACGCTAAACGTTAACACTTCTGACCAACAAAATGAATACAAAGTAAAACTATAAAACTATTTAGTGAACTGTATTATATTACGTATTCACGAATTTATTGTCATTGTTTGAGAGGTGCGTAAATAGTTGATTTACGTGCCATTTGTCGGCGAATTAATTGAATGGTTGTAATCGTCGGTTTAATTGCACACAAGGAAGTACATGATACTTGTGAAATGTGCGTTCTACTGTCTGGAATCAAAGTGGTAACAATGTATTATATTACACCTTATACAAATCTAACGATATTATTGTAAATTAATAAAATTGATTTTAAATTTCATTTGCTTGTGGTTTTATTTGAATGGAGTTTGCAGAAATATTTTCAGGTACGTAATTTATCGTCTCTTTTAATAGTTAAATAGTAATAAAACTTAATATTAATGCTCGATGGATATGTGTTTACGATGATTTCATAATAATAAAATATGTTTATTGCGAAAAATGTATATTACGCAATTGCCTAGAGCATTCGGCCGTTGGAATATAAATTATAAATTGATAAAAATTACTTATAAGGATTTGAACATGAATACATATAGGTATGATGCAGTTTACAGCTCGACTTAGGTAGGGTTAAAACAAGAGATAGGCGGACTTGAAAAATCACGGTCGCCACTGAACTTCATGCCGGAAATTCAGAAAACGTTAGCAAGCAAAAGATGCTAACAAAAACAAAAAGTCCCAAAATAAGACTTAAATTGAAACGCAGGCCCGTCCGAAGGTGAAAACGCAGAATCGACCAGTCAGTTTAAGCTTCGGTTAACAACTGAACTTTATTTACAGGTTTTACAAGCAAGAAATCTTACAATCTAAAAGGTTACCACCCACAACATCCTCCCGTCGAAATATTAAGAATGGAGGGTATTCTCCTGACCCGTTTTCTCCTGACCACACCAATCGGAAAACATTAGCTTTCTCGAGGGAGGGCTCAGCCTTCTCACTTACTCACAACAGGGTGTTTCGAAAATTCTATCTTAATTTAGTAAGATCGCCCGCGAAGTGAAAGCTGACACATGTCAACTGACGCCAGCCTGCCTATCCATGGCACAATTCTAAGGAGACAATTCTACCCTCTCAACAAGCTACGTCCTCTCATCAGATTTATTACCCGTCGCGCCTGAGAGTTACAAGATTTCTAAATTTTTAGATGGCGTCACTAAAACGTGACTAAATTGTACTTTAATTTTAAGGATTTACAACTTCGACCGGACGTGACAGTTTCAATGGCATGAAAAATGTATTTTGTTGAAAGTGGCCAAATGTCCGCAAAGTAGCATTTTTCCCAAAAATTAAAACATGCCTCGTCATCATGCCAACGGTTCTCAACAGCATTTTTAAGGATTCTATTGTGACAAATTTAAGATTTCATTGGTACCCCCACCCTACTCACTATGGAAGGCGCTAGAAGGCTGAAAATTAGAAAAACATTTCGGGATAATAATGTTACAACACATTGGCAATCATTCCTGGTGATCGCATTTCGTCCATTTTATAATTTAAGTTTTGTCCATGTTGTAATTACATTTGAGGATGTATTTATTTATCTAACAGCCGACTGCAATTAGACCGGCGCCGTCGCTTCGCGTCGTGTAAATATGTTTTTAGTATTTATTGACAGAACCAGCCGACTATTAGTATAGATCGCACACTTTTTAAAGTAATATAAACCGATTAATTACTATGACTTGTCGACTTTCGACATAGCGGGTAACTTATAAATTGATATAAATTGATTAAAAGTCTTTAAATGAATAAACTGACTGAATGGCCTGAGTAACTTGCGAAGGCGCACAAGTGGGTTTGTGACAACATTTTGACAGTTCGCTTCGAGGATAGTTGTGACCAAATACCTTCTATTCCTAAGCGGATATGTCAAACAATGACCTTTCTTTGTTTGCTTTTACCCTTGCAAACTACTAATGAGTGAAAATTGGAGATTTATATGCTGGGCTGTTGCTCAAATATAATAATGTAAATAAAATATATTGTATTGCCTGCACACCGTTGATCAAACCTCATATTATTAGTAGTGCCCTAACTGATAATTATTGTCTTGGCTATTATTATCTAATAATAGAAGACATCTAGAAGACATAAAACATCTATTCAAATCTAATAGATTTAATCAATTAAACAATCCAATTTTATCAGTAGTAAGTACATACTTTCTGAAACTCTCCACAATCAAAACATTATTGTTCATATAAATATGAGTGTATTGTAAGTGGGAATTCCTCAACTTTAATCTATCATCATATTTGACTTCCTATGTCTACGTATTTCATCGAGTAGAAAGATAGGTCACTGAAATAAACTAAATCAGTATGAGATATAAAATATTTTAAGAGGCTAATGGAACTGATATCATTATTAAGGATCTTAAAAAATATAATTAAGAAATATACTGGAGAGAACAACGCCCGGAACCTTTTGAAAAATAATTTATTTATTGCAATTAATGAAATTAATATAAAAACACAATATTAGCACGGAATTCGAAAAAATAAATGCATAAATGTTCAAGCTGGCGCAGGTCAGGGATGGGGACCGGGATAAGGAGTAGGAATGTATCTACTATCCACAACTTCGTTCTCCATCCCTAACCTAATCTGACCTAGTCATGGGTATGACTTAGAGCATGTAAGCAGTTCCCAGTGACTTTCGAGAACTAAATGTAATTGTATTCACATATCCATCATTAAGATTATCTTTAAAAATTAATTAATTGAAGAAAAACTAGCTATATAAAAAGCAATTGTTAGAAATAACTATGAATCTCAAAAATGAACTCCTGTTAATATTAATAAAAATAAAGGCTGCTTTAATTATGCAATAACTTTTATTTAATTAATTCATTGATTACATTTGATAATTAGCAAATTTAGATGCCAGACACCTGCTTGATGTAGCTGCGGAGAGCACCAACGCGAGCATAGACACCAGGGTAGTTGGGCTCGGCGCAGCCGTAACCCCAGGAGACAATACCAACAAGACGGCCGCCAGCGACTAATGGGCCACCGGAGTCACCCTGGCAGGCGTCCTTGCCACCGGCTGGGACACCGGCGCAAACCATGTAGCTGGTGATGCTGCTACCGTAGGCACCACGACAGGCAGAGCGGTCGACCACCTGGACGGTAACCTTCTGGAGCTGGTTGGAGACGTAACCGCCGGAGTAGAGGGTGCCCCAGCCGGAGACGATAACGTTGGTGCCGGGCGCTGGGTCGCTACCGTCGGAGGCGAGGGTGATGGGCTGGGCGCTGCCATTTAGAACAATATCGGAGGAGAGCTCCAAGACGGAGACATCCTGGTCGAGGGTGCCAGAGCTGAACCCGGGGTTCTGGTGGATACGGGCGATGTTCACACGCTGACCGTTCTCCTTCAGGTTGCTGATGCCAGCAACGACCGTCAACTGAGAGGCGCTCTTGCCGTTGGTGCAGTGGGCGGCGGTCACGGCGTACTTGCTGGAGATGATGGAAGCACCACAGATGTGGCTGCCGTACATCTGAAGGGACAGTTGGTAGGGGAAGTCCTGAATGTAGGCATCCTCGCCACCAACAATCCTGCCATCAAGGCGGGGTTGGAAAGCTGAAAAAAGAAATACTTAAAAATCCAGCCAATCTTTTCTCTAATTTCGGCCTTTGAGTTCAAGGTTATGGGATTGAACTCTAAAATCGTTTTTTTTTTCTTAAGTGCAATTTCTTTTAAATAAATTAACATTAAAGGACATGCAATCAAGTTTAAATTTAGTTTAAAAAAGTAAAAATATTAAAAACTTACCGGAGGCAGTAGCCAGAAGAGCTGCAAGTGCGATCAGTTTGAACATCTTGCCGGATATAATTTGCTCATCTCCACCGTCCCAATTTATACGAAATTTTGAAAGCCAGATAAATCCCAGTTTACCTAATATGAATCGATTAGATATAATCAATATGATTGGTACAGACGAACTTAAAAGCAGTCAATGAAAGTATTCGTTATCAATAAAAATCTCGTTCAGCTTATTATTATCTTTGCAATAAAACATATTGTAAGTACTAGTGTAAATTACACCTGATTAATCTAATCAATTCCAACTTCCTTTGCTATAATTTAATTATCGGGAGAATTGGGGTCATGCCAATCACGATGATGATGACAAAGTGCTTTAATAACAAGAAGTATTCTGTTACAACCCAGCCTTAACATGTTTATATATTTACATGCGTGAGAAATGAGTACGTTTAGCTAACATTTTTATAGATCTCAAAAGTCCTGTCCGTTCAAATGGAATGCCGCCTGCATACCGAATCATTATGTATGGGCCCTTCGAGGGTAAACCGGCGACATTTTGGCCCCGAACAGTGCGCCGGGGTACGTTCGGATTTCGCAAATGTAACTCTCGGCCGAAAGAATGTGTCCTTTATTGGAATCGTATTTGAACGGTTGTGCGTCCTCGCATCGCGTCGTAACGCTGCAGAGCTGGCGGCGATCCAGCGACGTTTTCCATTGAGATGGAAATCAGGCCGGGGTGCGCCCCCTTTCTCTCCCCAGCGCTTGGGAATTTGGGATTTACTTCAATTTGCCGTTTCGTTATTCGCGTGCGATCTTATTGCGCGATTTACGGACAACGTTTAGCGGCCCAACGGCGGCGATAAGACGCTTCCGGCGTCGTTACATTCGAAGGTTTAGGGTTATCCTTGCTGTTTCATGTTCTAGGGATCGAAAAAAGTACCCATACAAATTTTCTAGTTTGTAGATGGGTGCAAATGTTGTTAATTTATTACCTTTGTATAATTTACAGGGTGTTAATATTAATTCAAACTATTTTACAAACGATCTAATATTACCTAATCTACAAAACTATCTTGCAACCTTACACGAAAATATTACAATTTAAATGCATGTTTCTATTTCGTAATTTATGTAAAACTTCAATTTCCAATTTATTTGAGTGTAATGCAAACAAAAAAGCACCAGAAAATGTTTGCCTGGCGATCGGAATAGATCAATTTAAATTATCTCGTTAATGCAGCGTAGCTGTTTCGCATCGGGCGAGCTTGACGTAATTTGTGAATTCGTTTATACCCACACACGGCAACACCATCGGCGTGAGCCGTCTCCACGCACACCACCCCACCGAACGCGTGCAAAACGAGTTAAAACTTTTACTCCAGATTAGATGCGCGCATGGATGGTAGCGTTGGTGGTAAATTGAGCGGACCAAATTTCGCCGTGGATTGCACGCGGATTAATCATTTAGTGGCGGCGGATTCGCCCAGCTGTATGGAAAATATTCACGCCGCCGGCGCCGACCGGGGGCAGCGGTAACAGCAGCTGCAGTGGTGGCATGAGATAGTGGGCTTCATATTTTATGCTTTTCCTGACTGTGTGGGCCTAAAATTTAAACAAACAGCAAATATTTAACGTTTTAACGTTCTGTCAAATATTGAAAATTTAGGATTATTATAAACCTGCATAAAATTGAAAGGGGGAATATATGCATTCACCTAGCAGAGTCCAAAATATCCATGTTTCAATTTTTTTTAAACTTTAGTGTCTTAATATAACGATACAACAGTGGAATTGCGATTTTGGGCACGCTGCTGTTAGAGGCACAAGCGTAGCAAGTGCCGCTGACAGCAAGTGCACCAAGAGCCATTTACACACGAATTTCCTTCAGTACTTTTTTGAATGTTGTAAAAATTGTTTTTTCTAAAGTCTTCTATATGTATATATCTCAATAATAGGAGGCCGTGACGATTAAAACAAAAATACGTCGGTTAATGTCTTTCATCACAAGCTTTTACGAGCGGGCTCCAAATCATTTTGACGCACACTTGACAATTTTGGAGCACGTTTACCACAAAACCCTTCTTTCCGCTCGCTCCAGCGTGCGTCAAAACCACCTTTCGATGCATATCTACGAAAAAAATTGTGTGATGCAAGTATAAAATAAATAAACCCAACAAAAGTTATAACTGAAAGAGTTGAATTGATTTTTTAAACACTGTCAAATTGGTAACAAAAATATCTCGAAAACAACTAAATGCACTTGATGAACTGAAGATATGTGAAGTTATTGTTAAGGTATTTAGCAAAACAAAATTGTCGAGTGTTAATTTTTGTTTTTGAGTCATAAGAACGATTTTATTATGAAAATCGCAATTTTAGCTTCAAACGCCTGTCATTTTGTATCATTTTGTAATAGTATCAATTTTAATATATATATCTCTTTTATTTCAGATGATCAGAAAAACTGGACAACTTCTTTAACGCTGATTTCCACCTCAATCTGAATGTATTAAATTTTGCCTACAATGTTCATTATAAATTTGTATTATAACACGATAAATTATAGGTTCTAATCCAGATCATTCCACTTTCATGGACAATTTAATGAGTCACTACGGTAATCTAATCAGCTGAATTTTAGTACAAACAAATCTTTCGCCACCCCGGCGATCTTTCGCTTTCCACAACTTTCCCATGCCTTTACCGGGTCGATCAAAAGCCCCACCGAATCTGTTCATCAGTTTTACGGCCTCGTAAACGCACGCGTGTTTTGCCGAAGTTTGGCGGATAGCGAAATTAATGACTTACATCAAATTGTTACATTAAACAGATTTGTTGGCTCGCATTTTTCCGTATATAGAACGTTTTATTTACGTGTTTAACCCAATTGTTTATTATTTACAGTCATTATAAGAGAATGAAGCATAATTGCCTGTTTTTGGTGTATTTTCTTTTGTGGAAATTGTACAGTGACAAAGCAACTAAAGAAACAGAGAGAATATTCAGTTAATACACGAGAAAAACAAGTATATTACTTTATTTAATGAAATAATGAATATTTGATTATTTGAACAGGCTTGTTGGAATAACTTAAGAATAAATTAGTAAATTAATGCATTCACTTTATTTCTAATTATACGAATAGTAATATTTAGTATAATTTATTCGTATTAACAATGTATAATTACACAATACATTATTTGAAGTTTGGAGCCAAATAAAGGCAAACCATGTCGATTATACGATATTAATTTGATTCTGGAATAAAAGTATACCGTAGTGACAATTGGACTAATTACTAATTGTCTTTGAAATACTGGGTTTTTGAAAGGCAACTGAAATGTTTTGCTGGACATAATAATTTTACTATGGTTAACAGCTAAAGGCTTAATCAATTTGTTATTAAATAATCTACCTGCTTCTGAATTTTATTCACGAAAGCCAAAACATATATTTCTTAAGCATCAACTTTAGTTATTTAAAGAGTTTTCTTCAATTTCTTCATGAAGTGTTTTCCTTAAAAATAATGTACTTCGAAAGTACAAATTTGTGGTATATTATTTTCATTGTGAACTCTTTTCTGAGTGGCACATTGGTAATGGGGGGTGGGGTTCAAAAACAATAGGATATGGAAGGGTTTCCTCCCAGTCTTTGCCAACATGCGAATTCGTCAAACAGCCTTTAATTCATTTCCTCTCACTTGCACCATACAACATGCACTTATATGCGATACTATCGCTATAAGAATGAAATGTATTTCGAATTGAGTAGCAGCGGACATTTAGCAATTCTGGCGAAACAACAAAACTAGGCAACTTCTTGTGCATAGCATTACTCTTAACTTAAATTGTGACTAGCCTTACATGAATCAAAATATAGAAATCTCATATGAAAAGAGATTATATGATAACAAACTGATTAGAATAATTTTTACTAAATTGTAATACACTCATTTTATTCGAGTTTCAATTTTGAAAAAAACATATTTTACAATTGACACAGAAAAATAGGCAAATCCTTTCACGTTATTTTGACCGTAAAAAAGTATTGAATAATAAATATTAAAGTAAGAAATATTGTAAAACATACGTTGAAATTGTTATAAAAGCAAAAGAATATGTTATTTTAGAAATGTAAACTATAGATGGATGTTTAACGTATGCAACCCACCATACACTATTTTAAATTTTCATAGGTTATGTCCGTCGATTTATTTAAAGCCACCGATCATTTATTTAAAACACTGAATCTTCCGAATCAACTATTTTCACTTTTCACAAATAATGGAAGATCCAGATGCTACATTAATAAATACCAGTTACAATCTCAATGTGGATGACATCCTTCGAAAGTATGGAATTGGCCCAACCGAAAGAACATCAGATAAATCACCAAATCGAAAGCTTCAGGCCTATGGTGCACCTAACAATGAGAGTGATAATGATAACGAACTACTAGCGGCAAGTAAATCTCATAAAGTTGTAAAAAATCAGTGTACATCGCCACAAATGCCTAAAACAACCAATAAGAGGCGAAACCTGCACGTTTATAACTTATCTGACAGTGATAATGATCCTGAATCAGATAGTTCAACAATGAAAAATGCTAATAAAACTGAAAAGAAAACTTCACCACGGCAAAGAGCAGACAAAAAGTCTCCAAATACAAAGCAAAGAGTTGATCCTTTAGCAACAACATTGAGGAGACAAGAGGTTGAAAATAAAAAGTTGGAAGCAGCAAAAAATAAAGAAATTAAGAAACTTATGAGTGAGGCTAACAAACAGCTTAAACCTGATGAATGTTTGAAGGTAAAATTGGTATTATATAGTTATTAAAGTAATATAAACTTGCTTTAGTTTGTTACAGCATTTATTGATGAAAATATAAAAATTGATGGGAATTTAGAACACATTTTCAACGAATTTGGCAGTAAATTCCAACTAAAATCTCAGTTAATTCCAAATACAATAACCTGGTGTAGAAAAGTTATCACACATAAAATTGATGACAATACTGGAGTGTTACAACCAGTTGCATTAATAGAAGACCAAGAGGATTTGTTGTTGATTTTAAAAGCAGAGGAGTTATTTGATTTCATCAAGAAAAACAATTTGATTCAACATATCAAAACAATTGAATCGATTTTTATAAATAAATCTGTTTCGTTGGGAATTCTCGGGTTAGATAAACAACTGAGAAGCTTGGGAAGGAAATCAACTTTCTCTAGGGATGATGTCATGAATGCATTGGTGGAAATTCAAGTGTTTTGTAATAGTTGTTATCGAAATTTGAATGGGGTCGAAGATTTAACTGCACTGATTTGTCAATTTACAAAGGCAATAGCTCAACGACCTTATAAGTAAGTTTTTATTGTTATTTTGAGTTTTAATTTTCGTTTTTATGTGAAATATTGTATTTTATATGAAATAATGTTATGTTTATAAGAATAATGCTAATGTAAATAATAATTAATATTTTTTAAGATTGCAACAACAAGAAAAATATGTTGCAACGAATTGGTATATGAAAGGAGATAACAAGGACTGTGTGAAAGTTGACAAGAAAGGCAATGGTTTGAAGCGTCTTTGGCAGCAACAGATCACCTCATTTCCTCTCGCTCGCTTGGAAATAGCTGAAAGTATTATTGATAAATATCCAACGCTTCAAAGTTTGATGGAGGTGAGTAAAAATTTCTTAATCCACAGAGTGGTATGTTTTAAAAAACTGAGAATCTAAATTTAAGTCTTTTTTTTGTATTTTGTGTGAGTAAAGTTCAGAGATTAACGTAGATTCAAGAAGTTACCTAGTTTTTCCTTTGCATTACAAATTTGGCAACTGTTCGCTGTTCGTCAATTCTGGGATAACACATTGCAATGGGTCAAACAGAAATTCATTAGTTTGTAATAATTTTTAATACACTCATTTTTGACATCAGAATTAAACCATGTAAACTCATATGATTAGTTATATTTAAAAAATATAATCCAGGGGCTGTTGTATACAATTTTTATTAGAAAGAGAAATTATATTAGGGAAGAGTCTGGGGGAATAGTAGTAAGAATAAGAATGGGGCTGGTGGTAGTGGAGGTGCCATCAAAGGGAGTACGGTGGAGTGTGAGAACAGTCTATCAGAAGGTAAATTGTGAGGCGTTATGCCAATAAACAAAATAAGTGGAAAATATGCAATAATATATATTTTTATAATCATATAATTTACAGGCGTATGATTTTTGTGATAACAAAGAAAGAGAAAATCTCCTCGCAGACATCGCCGTACGTCGTACCGCAGGCCCTATGACTTCAACTCGTCGCATTGGCATCGAAATGAGTAAGAAAATTAGTATATTCTTTAACTCCGTCGATGGTGAAGCAACTATAAACTGAATTAATGCGGTGTAACTTCAAATATTTGATATACAAAAATTCAAAGTTAATTATTGAGTAATTTAAACAAATTATATGATTATACATGAAAAAAATACATGAAATTAAAATTAATTCTTCAATTTGTCTTCGATTGCCTGTTTGATCTTGTTTGTAATAATATCCGAGGACATCGTCGCGGCGCTTGGGCCACTGCTCACAACCAACTTCTTCGGTATTGTGTTCACGTCCAGCTGACCCTCAATATCGATATCCATCGCAGCACTGTTCGACTGCATATACTTCAGAGCGGATGCAGCTCCCGGTGGCAGCTTTTTCGCTGGTGGACGTTTCGTGACGATATGCTGGCGTACGACGGTCTTGTTCGGGCCAACGCTCAATGGTTTGCTGACATACATTACCTTCGGCTGACCACCAGAGAGGCGGATCTGCGAAGGTACGACCACTGGAGGTTGTGCCGGTATCTCAGAGACGTCGCTTGGTTGGATCGTATTATTCGCGAGCATTTGATTGTCATCGGCGAAGATGATAGGCAGATTAAGTATGTCTTGGGAGGTGAGATTCGCTGGTGGTGGTAAATGTGTTTGAGGAGCAGCGGTAAAAGTCGTCTGCCGCTTTTTAACGATTTTCGGGCGTGATTTCGCGATGAATTTCGGTGGTACTAGAAATAATGCAGAAAAAATTACTAAACATTTACTAAGAAATTGAGTGCCTTAAAGTGAATGAAATTACCAATACAATGAATTCGTGTTTTTAATAATAGATTTTTTCGAAGCTGATGAAAATAAACAGTGAATTTTTAAACAAACCTGTTTGTATCGAGCCAGTTTGTGGCGCACCAATTCCAATATTCCTAGAAGTCAACAATTTCGAAAGTTGAGAAGATACTGTACTGCGTACAGTAGATGCGTTGGTTGTAGATTTGTAAGTTCCATCCGACAATACCATCATTCTTTGTGGATAATTCGTGGTGATCAGATTTGCTCGACTAACACTTGGTTGAATTATTTTCCCCGGCTTTATCGAGATGCTCTCTAAGACTAGAAATTAAACATTGCCAAATTCATCATTATTGAAGGAACTCGCTCCTTTCTATAGTTGTCAAAAGAACAGAAGAATTCAGTGCATATGGTAACGGTATCGATATCTCATGATTTGATACCTTTTCAAGAAGATACACAAATTTCATTCAACCTATATTGGTAAATAATTACCTTTTATTTGTTTATTCGGATTAGATGGAATGAATTTTAAACCACTTGGATTCTTAACATGCGGCAAATTACCAGTATGTTGTAAGATTCCTTGAAATTTGACTGAAAATTAAATATCTTATTAGTAAAATTGTAGTAAAAAGCACTATTATTACCATTTGCAGTAATATCGGATATCGACGCTGTTTTCATGTGATATTCGGATGAATCGACAAGGCTTTCAGGTGTACTTGGTGGATTTGGTGGTGTTAACGAGTTTGATGACGGACTGCTAGGCACATTGCTATTTGCATAAAACTTGCCGTCTAATTTTCTAATAACTTTATTTGTTAAAGGTCGACTTGCTATAAAACAAGAGTATCATATTATTTTAATCACATATTTTATATTGATGCACGTATTCGGATAAAAGTAAAAGTCACTTACGTGGACGTGAAGCACGAGAAGGCGTCGGCGAAGGCGGCTCACTATCCAACGAACTCCCATTCGAATTATTCCTCTTGCGTTCGATTTTCGGCCGTTTGGCCGCTGACTCCGGACTACTGGCAACCGCGATTTTCGCCTGTCGCACTTGCGGGGGAAACGGCGATATCAACAATCCATTGACGAAGTCATACACCTCTTCAATCACACATTCATCAACGATGCGTTGAGTAACGCCCTCCCTTCGTTTGATGTGCTTGCTAACACGAATGTAATCATCAGCGCCACCTACGACGAGTAATCCGGTCTCTACGTTCATACGCTCACGAATATCTTCTAGATTTTCTTGTCTATTATCAAAAAAGATAGCATTATATTAAGAAAATATAAGAAAGTATTTTTCAATGGAAGAAACAACTTACAAAACTGTATTCGCTGCTTGACCAATAACGAACAACACTGGCGAGTACAAATCGTAGATGTTATCATCCGGTTGTCCTCGCCTACCACTCGGCGTGTAAATCGAAAATCCAAAACATACCACACCTGTGACGGACTCCATTTGCGCCACCTGCAGGGCAATAGCGGACCCGGAAAACATTCCAAACAGAATTATTCCACGCTCGGAATTGTCAGAGCGTACTTCTTGTATCTGCGTTCGTGTCGCAGCGATTGCCTGTTCCACGCATTGAGCTATAGTCGTCTTCTTCGAGCATCTGCTATGCAAAATTGTTTTAACCGTCCCTATTTTCGAGATAACTTTTACTACACGCGCCATTCTTTTTGACAGCGTGTTCGTCGCAAACGATGACGCACTCGGGATGATGATAATCACAGGATCGCCTATGATTGGTTTCAGTTTTTCTACCTTCGGTACATACGTAATCGGTTCTCCAGGTCGTTTTAGCACTCTTTGTAGGTTTTCTGAGTTTAGACAACTTAATCTATTATGTGTATCACCCATTAATTTCTCAGCGAATGTTGGTAACTTTTGATTTAAAACCTAAATTGAATATTCCATTAATATTTTCAAAAATAATTAACTTAAGCATTAAATTTTTATCCAAAATTCAAAGGATTTTGAGTTATAGTGCCTATGTTTTGACCTAGTAAATGCGGTTTTCTTTAAAGGCAAAACTAGGCAACTTCTCGTGGGTAACGTAGACTGTTAAACCGTTACTAACCTGTAAAATATCCAAATATGTTGTTAAATACCAAGAATTAAGATAATCCATGAGCACGGAATGCAACCACTGAATCAACTTGACGTCCCAAACATATTTTGCCATTAAACGCCGAAAGCGCTTCACAGATTTTGCAATCACTGATCGTCTTAAAGCAGCCTCTTTCTTTTGACCACTATACGCCAGCCGTGACATTCTATCGGCATGCAAAATATCGGCAACACCATTAAACATATTATGTTGAATCATCGACCAATTGATCCTAGAAAATTTGAGAATGTTTCAAAATTTAAATATTTACAAAAACTCTAGTTATAAAACTTACTTAGGTACATTAACTTCCCATTCATGAAACTCTTCAGATTCTCTAATACCAGCCACATGCTTCTCACTTTCCTCCATGTACTTCCTAGCATCATCAACATTATATGCAATGGGTGTATCTTCATCAACACTACATACATCAATAACATTAGTGAATCCATGAACACCTGCATTTTCTTCATCTAAGTACAATGACTTTGCAGGACGCAAGAAATGAGATTCAGGCCGCCAATTACTTGGTCGAGCATAGCAATGCTCCATTAAAATCGATTTTAACTGAAAAGGTTGCATTGGTATAGTTGGTAGTCGTGGAGGCAATCTTGGGATGTCTTTGGAGTCGAATTGATCATTATATGCATTTCGCATCAACTCAGCCGTCGACGTATTTGATGGTTGGCTTAATAATGTATCTAAAATGCCCCTTTGTGACATTGTTTCCTGAAAATTAGAATAGATTCACTTAGGTTTATGCAGTTTGTGATTATATTGAGGTTATGTTTCAGTTACATACCTTTACAGCGTTATTGTCAGTTACTTCTGACGGATTCATGTTTGTACTTGTTTGCTTCTAAATCTCCAAGGTATTCTGGATTAATTATAATAATTATGTATTGTCTCTATGAAGAATTGTTGACTTATCAGGACAATTGAGAATGTTTACAAAATAATGCCAACCATGTCCGTCATTTTTAATTATTGGTGTATTGTGGGTTGCCTGGGTTACGGAAATCATGTTTTATGAGCCAAGGCTACGATCATTCTTGATCATTCTTGATCGTAAAGATTTCTATCTTCCTCAAAGAGTTCTCAGTTTTGACAGGCATGATCTGTGTCCTCAGCAGTACGCTGTTCGTTTATACCAAGTAGTCGCGTTGTCATAGCTTAATTAAAATTGAACGGAATTTGAAGACCTGCACTCACACGTATTTGTTGTAAATTGCAATGCGCATTTCGGATGCAAGGCATCCATCTTCAGGCATATACTGAATTTTAGCTTTACATTGGGGCGCTATTTATAGAAAAATTTCGACTAATTAGTAATGGGAGAATTCCTGGGTAGGTTTTGCCAGGTAGAAGGGGCTGGGTTTTTTTGACTACGTTAATGGGCAAAAATACCATGTATTACCTATAATAAATCGTAAATAAAATAAATCGTTTCTTTTTTCAAATGCATTTAATTTATACGGCTTATTGATAGCTCTTATTCATTTTAGGTTGTTATCATCTATTTTATGTTTGGTAGTAATTAAATGATCTGCGACCGCGGACTTTCTATGTCTTTTATATTTAAATGGGTTAAATGTTCTTTGTATCGTATTTTTATAGAACGTTTTGTTTGCTCTATATATATTTTTACACAGTCATTACAACTTATTTGGTATATTCCCGCATTATCATCTTTATTTATTTTATTTTTGGGGCTAATAAGGTTGTTTTTAAGAGTTTTATTAGTAAAAGCTAATCTTAAATCATGTTTTTTAAATATTTGTTCTAATCCAGTTGTAATTTTCTTTACCTTGGTTGTAATCTTGACTTAACTTGCATGTACCGTGTAACTGTAACTCCATCTTGTAATATATAACTTTCGTTCATGATTAAAGAACTTTTTGCCTCACAAAATAATAAATGTCAATTGGGGGCACAGATCATGTTGGGGGCACAGATCTCCATGTGGTTTAAGAAGGATTCTTTGAACATTAGAGTCATAAAAATCAAGATAACAAGGTGTACAAGGAGGATTGGACGATGGAAATTAAGAGGCCGCTTGTGTCCTCAAAGATCGTCAATATTCTGAAAAACACAGTTGTAATTGTAATAAACAAATTTGTCAAATTATAGGCGACATAAATTAGGCTTATAAAGTCCTGGGACGAATGAAAGATAAGTGCTGAGGGGACTGGTGCATAAATCACCTAAATAAGCCAGGACACTAGTATCAAATTATTTTGCTTGGAGGAGAGTATTTAATTCGCAAATAAAACGCCTAAAAATGATGCTAGTTAGTTGTATGTATCCATAGTAGTTAATTTATTATAAAATAATTGCCTAGACAGAACAACTTGATGGTGGATCATAAATCCACTTCGTATTTCGAATAAAAATATTTAATGGACAAAACATTTCCACTTTCGTAGCGTTTATACAATATGGTACTTGCAATTGTATCAATTTTCCATCTCTAAAATTATTATAGAAAACCTAAAACAAAAATATAAACTATTTTATCTTGTTTAAACAAATAGGAAACGACCATGCTTAGCCATTTCGAGTACAGGTTGAGCGTGGCCGCGATACATTCAATTTAAAAAGGATTCCTTTTAAATTGAATGCAATAAGAAGTCACTTCTCTTAATAAACGATATGTTGTTATTTGTTACAAATCAGCTTTGAAGCTTTATGAACTTACCTTAAACCCATAAATTCCATTGATTTTATGTAGTTCAAATATGATATGAGCACTATACGTTGACGTCATATGTCGAATACCCAATGCATATATCATTAATTGTAAATTGTAATCATGCCCTGAGAATAATATCATTTTAGCAATCACATTTTCTGAGTTGTGCTCATTCAAGTTGCCTATTGCATTGAGTGCGTTTCGTGTTATAGTTTGGAGTAAACCACTAGCGGCAAAACGTAAATGTGCTCTAACCCATTCCGTCCATGCAAAGTTATCCAGAGAGAGCAGGGGTTCTGGGTATAGTGGTTTACCCCAGTCTGGTAGTTCTAATCCATTGGCTTCCTAATAGTTTGCATTGTGTTTAATTAATTCAGTTGAATTTTGATTTTTTTAAATATTTGTATACAAACCTCAACTTCAAACGCATTTGATACATAGATAATACTAAAATAGGTTTCAACTTTTATTCCTGCTTTCTCAGTAAGAAATTTGAATAATTCTACGGTGTCATTATCTGTTGGTTTGATGGTTGGCGGTGGAAGATTTTTACAGTTTGCCATTATTCCAATTATCTATAATTGCAAAAATTACATTTAGAAGAATTATAGGGGTATTTATAGACTATTTCTGGAAAAAGCAAAAGGTAATTTGTAAGGTTGAATGCAAAGGGGATAAAGAGATAAAGGATAAAGAGTAGGTGGATGGAAGTTATCCTAAAACGACGTACCCAAGACAAGATGCAAAGATTTAGTGGAACAGGAAGCTAAGAATGTCATCAAGATCAGTCTCTGGATAATTTGCGACTAACGACAGAGATTGAAGAAAGAAACTGTTAGGGGCAATGGAGAGATATGCAATAGAGGCGACTTGAGCTGTCGATCCACAGGCTATATTGAGAGTGACGGTCACTATATCAGATAAGTGATGAAAAAACGACTTGGAAACATGTCCCAAGTTTATTTATTCGAATAGGACCATCCCAAACAAATCAGAGAAAGGAAGACAGGTACAGGAGTAGGAACTTCATTGGCCAATGTTCGGGAAAATACCAATCATGACACGCAGAAAACTCGAAAAGTCGTAGTGGAATAGAGCGGAAGGGAAGCAAGAATAATCGTCAAAATCAATTGCTGGAAAGATCCAATATAAGAAAACTGCGAAAGAGATAGCTGGGTCATAAGCATGAAATTAAAGAAGCTACGTTCTTCAAATGTAGAGCCTTACCTCCGCTCCAAATACAAATTGAGACACTGTGGTGAACATCCTAATGGAAGAGGATGTGAAAGATGGTCAGGGTCAACTACTGGAAATAGTGATTATAAAGGTCAAGGTCAAGATAAAGGTCAAGGAATAAATACATGCGGTATACTAACATAAGACTTAAGGAGGAGACCTAAGGATTTTCTCGAAAGAGTAACATGAATACCAATTGTTCTCTTACCGTATCTTCTTCAAAATCAAAACTTTCAAAATTAACAGGTCTCCAGGATATTCCCATTACAGAGTTCTTACTAGGGAATAAACCAGCATGAACACATTGAAGCGTCATCTGTGTTCTGTCATAACCGGATGTAAATGACTTCACCATCCCTGGATAAAAGTCATCTCCTAAGAACGTATCATATCTCTCCCGAAGTGATTTTCCCAGAAGATACGAATATTTTCTACCTTTCTAAAATATATCAATATAAAAATGAAATTAATAAATTAGATTCTTTAATAATAATACCTACATTTGTTAGGTCCCCGAAATTTTCGGGATAAAACGAGTAATTATTATAAATATCATTCGGAAATAATGCTCCCGGCTCAGGTGTTCTGATTCCGTGTCTAAATACCTACCAAAAATATATTAATATCTCCAAAAATTAAAATGCTAGTCAGTACTTACGACTTGGGTAGAAATCAGAGTTTCCGATTCCTCATGATTCAAGGAATCTTTCGCAAAAAAGTCAAAACATTTCGTATTATTTGCAAGAATTGTAGTAGTTATTATTGAAACGGCAGCAGCTATGACGACAATGATGAAAATTTGGGTCACTATTTTTCGTACTTTGGTCTTCATTATATAGTGTTGCTAAGTATAATCTTATTCGACAACTAACTGGCAATGAGACAAACATAATGATTACATATGTTCTTAGAGTGCTAATAAACTTTATCAACAGTTATTCACACATATGAAGAGATTAGTAAGATGTAAACGATTTAATTTGTAATTTCGTTGTAATTATAGTCGTTAATGGATTGTAGTTCCATAAAATTGGACATCAAGCTACTTTTTAAAGATAACTTCTTTTTATCTGTATAATATTTAAACATTAATTATTTTCATGACATGTTTGTATCTGTGCAACTAGCTCTTAACTAATTGGTAGTCAGTGAATAAATGAGAAAAAACAAATTGGATTTTATAATAAATTAACTTTATCTCTATTTTATAATAATCAGCTTACCGGATTAATTTGGTACTGCCAAACTGCAACCCAAATAATATTTTAACCATGACTTGTTATTTAAATTAAAAACAACCGCTTTAAATACTCAAACTACTATCAAGATCCATTCAAAAACTCTTTCATAATATCGAGCGTTATCATTTGTTCGTACTCACTCGGCTTACTCAAAATTAGGCATTGTGACTAAAACTGTTTAAATAATGACTTAATGATGTAGACAAACAAATAATACGTCATTGTTGCATAAATTTGACATAATAAGGTTCATATTCTTTCTCTAGGAAACTGGATTTTTAAAACATATTATTTGTTGGATTGACCGAGCATCGACTTCTTCATTAGCTCTATTCAATTCCCTTTCAGTGTAAATATACCTATTAGAAATTCAATAGAATTCATTGGTAGACAAATTCAATCTGCTCTGCGCCCGCCGAGACCCGATCTCGGAACCGAAGAGGTACACATCATAGTTCCACGCAGGATGGTGTAAAAGTGGCAACTTTGCTTACAATTAGACATTCGAAAATTTGACAATTTACCCGCCCAGAGGAAAATCATCACAAAATTGCTGACACTAAAACTGGAACGACAACACAGTAAATGATAACACAGGTCTCCATATGTAACGATACCTCAACTGGTAATTCCGGTTGGGCAGACAACAATGCACAAGTAATACCCACAGATAGTGTGCTGCTTTCGAATAGCTACTTGTCGACAAGGCCCAAAAAGGACAGAGCATGATGTTCATCCATAAGAGTCATGAAATCACTGGCAAATGTCCCCTCTCAGTCAGGCTGCGCCCGATGGGAGGTTAAACTAAGTAATTTCACTGATCTTTACGTGTATAATTCTATTATGTATATCTTTTTTTCAATAGGTGATACGCTATTAATAAGCAAATATTATCAGCTCAAAAATACAAAATAATGCCGATCAGAAGTTCAGTAGTAGTTAATTTATTACAAAATAATTAATACGATAAAATAATTAAATTGCCTAGGCAGAACAACTTGACGGTGGATCATAAATCCATTTCGTATTTCGAATTAAACTATTCAATGGACAAAATATTTCCACCTTCGTAGCGTTTATACAATATGGCAATTGCATTGGTATCAATTTTCCATCTCTAAAATTATTATAGAAAACCTAAAACAAAAATATAATCTGTTTTATCTAGTTTAAAGAAATACAAAACGACCATGCTAGGCAATTCCGTAGAAATATGGGCGTGGACCCGATACATTCACAAGATGCAATCAATTGAAATGGTATGATAAGAAGTGATTTCGCTTTATTAACAATGTGTCATTTGTTCCAAGGTAGAGAAGCTTTGGAGCATCTGAGAGAAGTTTAAAAATAACTTACTTTAAAACCATAAATTTCATTAATTTTATGTAGTTCAAATATGATATGAGCATTAAACGTTGTCGTCATATTACGAATACCCAGTGCATATATCATTAACTGTAAATTGTAATCATGTCCAGAGAATAATATAATTTTAGGCATCACATCTTCTGAGTTGTGGTCTTTCAAGCTCGCTATTGCATTGAGTGCATTTTGTGTTATTGTTTGGAGTAAACCACTTGCGGCAAAACGTAAATGTGCTCTAACCCATTGCTTCCATGCGAAGTTATCTAGAGACACCAAGGGTTCTGGATATAGTGGTTTACCCCAGTCTGGTAGTTCCAATCCATTGGCTTCCTAATAGTTTAATTTTTTGTGTTTAATTAATTGAATTGAATTTAGATTTCTCAAAATATTTGTATACAAACCTCGACTTCAAACGTATTTGATATATTGACTACACCAAAATAGGTTTCAATTTTTATTCCTGCTTTCTCAGAAAGATATTTGAATAATTCTATGGTTTCATTATCTGTTGGTTTAATGGTTGGCAGTGGAAGAATTTTGCAGTTTACCATCACTGCAATTGTCTGTAATTGCCCGCATTATATATTTAGAAGCATTATAACAGTATTTATAAATTTGAGAGCAAGTACTTAGTAATGATTTTTCTAGCTCATTCACATAACTACTATCATTCAGTCTTGTTTAAACGACCCCAGACTAGCTAGCATTGACATACCAAAGAAGAACATGTAATCATTTAGCACAATTCATGAATTTACAAAGCACAGATGGAAAGTCGTAGTGGAAGAGATTGGAAGAGACTTGACACGAAAGACCAATTGTTATACTCTAGTGAAAGACTCAGTGGAAGAAGGTACAAAGAAGATGGTCAAGATGATCTACCGGAAACAGCCATTATATGAGCCTGGAGAACGAGACTGGAGGAGAGAGTTGATGCCTGAGAAGTTAGAATAGTATATTGTACAACGAGCATGGGATTGTACCTGTTTTCTCAGGAGAATAGTAAATCGCATGATACAACAGGAGTGAAAAAAAAGGAATAACAATACGGGGAGTGAGATCAGAGACTAAGAAATGTCAAGGAATAAATACTTGAGGTACTTTAAGACTTAAGGAGGGAGCTATAAATTACCTAAGAAGTTTGTATAAAACTACGATACCAAGGGTCCTCTTACCGTATCATCTTCAAAATCAAAACTTTCAAAAGTAACAGGTCTCCAGGATATACCTATTACAGAGTTCCGACGAGGAAATAACCCAGCATGAACACACTGAAGTGTCATATGTGTCCTATCATAACCCGATGTAAACGACTTCACCATCCCTGGATAAAAGTCATCTGCTAAGAAAGTATCATATCTTTCCCGAAGTGATTTTCCCAAAAGATACGAATATTTTCTACCTTTCTAAAAAATATTAATGTAAAAATAAAATTGATAAATTCGATTCTTTAATAATAATACCCTACATTTGTTAATTCTCCAAAATTTTCAGGATAGAACGAGTGATTAATATAAATATCATTCGGAAAGAATGCTCCACGATCTGGTGTTCTGATTCCGTGTCTAAATACCTAAGAAACAAAATATATCAATACCTTTCAGAATTGGATGATAGTACTTACAACTTGGACAGAAATTAATGTATCAGATTCCTCTTGATTCAAGGAATCTTTCGCAAAAATGTCAGAACATTTCGAATTATTTCTAAGAATTGTAGCAATTATTACTGAAACAGCAGCAACTACGAGGATAATGTAGAAAATTTTGGTTACTATTTTCCATACTTTGGTCTTCATTATATGCTGTTGCCAAGTATAATATTACACAACTAACTGAGACGAACATTCAGATTAAATATGTCACTAGGGTGCTAATATACTTCATCAACTGTCCTTACGGATATGAAGAGATTAGTAAGATCTGAACGATTTAATTTATAATTACGTTGTAATTATAGTCGTTAACGGATTAAAGTTCCATAAAAAAGAGCGTCAAGCTACTTTTTTAAGACACCTTCCTTTTAATCTGTATAATATTTAAACATTATTTATGTGCATGTCATCTTTGTATTTTTGCAATTAGTTCTTAACTAATTGATAATCAATCGGTGAATAAATGGGGAGAATCAAATTTGATTCTATAAGTATATTGTTTTATTAATTTTTATTTTGATAAAAAGCATTAAGAAAAAAAGAGGTAATGGGATCATTATTAGTGTTAATAAATATTAAAATAAACTTTATCTCTATCTGCTTACCGGATTAATTTGGGACCGCCTGTAACCCAAATATTTTTCTCAGCCATGACTTTTAAATTAAAAATAAAACTGCTTTTAATTCTCGAAATACCAAGACCCATACAAAAACTCTTACACAAGATGGTGCGTTATTATTTGTTTGTACTAACTTAATGATATTTACAAGCAAATAATATGTCATTGTGGTAAAACTCAATTTCGAGGCCTTGTGGCCAGCACGCATTGATCATACCACTGTATCACCTGACAGGATACAACATTAGGCTAAACATTAAAAGACACCTTTATCTCATTTTTTGATTTCTTGGCAGAATGTTTTGTCAAAATTCTACAAAATTCATTTCCGAACGTTTCTCAGATTAGACCAAAAGCAATCTTTATTGGTATAAACGTACCGTTTTAGTTCAAGTTAGATTTATGATACTCCCAAGGTTCCTCTTGTTTGAAAGGTCCTGCATAGGTAACCATGTAAGATATCAAAGTGATATTTGGCATGTCATCATATAAGACCTTATAGAATCTTCTCAGCAAATTTCATTCGATTTGGAGATGGTCAAGCAGGAACCATCTTTATAATGGGTCCCTTTTGCGGGTATTGCCCCTATATTTATTTTGAGCAGATAACCTTCATTGGCACATTACTTCCCCCCCTTCATTGCATACATTCATTATAATAAGTAACAAGTAAAACTTAACATACTAAATACAATCTAACAAAAATTGATTAAATAAATGCCATTTTAACAAAAAATAATCAAACCCGCTAAGCTTCTTTTGCACTTTCACTCCCTATCCTTACTCCGGACTCCTTCTGCCCGGCGTTTTCCTCCTTCACTCCCCTAGGTACGCGCTGTTTCCTTCCGCTTTGTTATCACCTTCAAAATTGCCACCCCCCTTCCATCCTCACTCAGCCACTCTTTCACGCTCCTTTTTTTCCCCTATGCTCACAGGAATCCCTCCCCCTTCCACATAGGATACACCTGACATATTCATCTCCCATCCACACCTTCCATCCCCTCTCTTCCGATCCACACCGTGCTCTAGTTATCAGTCTTTTACCCGCTACATTCAGCACTCTATCGCCAATATATCTAGGACTCATCCCGATTGTTTGCACTGCTTGGTATTTATTGTAGTATTATATTCATTAATGAATTATAAACACGATCTCCCAAGTGATAAAATTATACGTTCCTACCATATTTAACTTGTAGAGGCCAATGAAAGGTCGTCGGATTATGATAAGTAATTCCATATCGCTTAATACTTGCAAAGTCTTGTTCAAGTTCAGAACTGTGCCTACATTTACTAGAAATGGAAGTAATATTAATTATAATTGCATTAATACTGTTAATATATTATTTCGCAATCAAACCTCAACTTTACTGGAAAAGTCAACATGTAAAACAAGGTGTACCTATCCCTTTATTGGGAGATTCATTTCATACAACATTTAAACGTGAAGCACAAACTGATATGGTTAAAAGGATCTACCAACGAGATCCAGAATGCAGGTACATTCTAATCAAATTTCAAAGTTCCCACGAAATAGCAACAGCTTATTATCTGACGCAATTTCGTTTCATTTAATTATTATTTTAACAGATATACTGGTTTATATCAAATAGGAAGGCCCGTTTTAATGATACGTGATCCTGAACTAATCAAACAGATTACCGTGAAAGATTTCGACCATTTCATGGATCACTTTAATGCATTTGCCAATGATTCCGAGCCAATTTGGAAAAAGAACCTTTTTGCTTTAAAAGGCAACAAGTGGCGTAGAATGAGAGCGACTTTAAGTCCAACATTCACAGCGAGTAAAATGCGATTAATGTTTGAATTAATGGAGAAAAACGCCCAACAATATGTTGAATTCTACCTCGAGAAAGAACAAAATGTTATTGAATTAGAGATGAAAGAATCTATACGTCGTTTTGCAAATGACGTGATAGCAAATTGCGCTTTTGGTGTTACAGTTGACTCTTTAAAGTATCCCGATAATGAGTTTTACTTAAGTGGGGCGAAAATTACAAATTTCAAGGGATTTTGGCGAAATATCATGGTGCTGCTTGTTCTGATAGAACCCAGAATTGCATCGGTAAGTTGTTGATATTCTTGGATGTTTTAATATCATACACTTTTAATGATATCAAAATGGAACAAATTTGACCTAAATCAAAAAGGAGGAATGAATTAAATCAAGTCAAGACGGAGTCCTGCTTCACCTTTTCCCCAGCTCCAAACTGTTACACATTTTGACACATGTCTAAAATTGGGTGGTGGGGGAATATTTGGCCTAAGTCAGAAGGTGGACCCAACCAATTGGAGCAGCAGCACAAACGATTGAAACACATTTTGGAATGCTTCACGAGTACAAATGCCCTTGTTTTCTATATCTAAATTCAGTGCCGCGCCACGCTCGTTAAGAATTACATTTGAAATTTTAGATCTTTGGAATTAAAATTTTCTCTGCTGCCACGACGGAATTCTTCAGAGGTTTAGTAAGAGATACCGTAAAAGTTCGTGAGGAAAATAAAACAATTCGTCCAGATATGATCCACTTATTGATGGAAGCCCGTAAAGGAAAGCTTCGTAATGAAGAGTCATCCGAACAAGGTGACCCAGGCTTCGCTACAATGCAAGAATCATCTTTTACCAAAAGCGAAGATTTCCGAGACTTTACCATGTCTGAAGATGATATGACTGCCCAAGTTTTGGTCTTCTTTTTTGCTGGCTTCGAAACAATTGCTGTGGGGATGTCTTTAATGTGTTATGAACTTGCAGTTAACCCTGATGTCCAAGAGAAACTTCGTACCGAAATTGATGCCACTTTTACGGCGAATAACGGAAAAATAACCTACGATGTTCTGAATAAGATGAAGTACATGGATATGGTTACTAGTGAAAGCCTTCGTAAACATCCACCACTTTCGGCAATAGACCGAATGTGTACCAGGTCTTATACAATCCAACCTCAGAATCCGGGAGAGAAACAGATTCATCTTAGGGCGGGACAAGTTATTTGGTTGCCTGTGAAAGGGTTGCACCATGATGAGAAATATTATCCGAATCCGACGAAATTCATTCCTGAACGTTTCTCAGATGAGAATAAAGGCAGTATTAATCCGTATACGTATATGCCTTTTGGCTCTGGTCCCAGGAGCTGTGTTGCTTCCAGATTTGCATTGATGGAAGTGAAGATATTGATCTTTCATATCTTGAGGAACTTTGAGTTGACTGTTATTGAGAGGACGACTATTCCGTTCAAATATGATAGATATTCGCTCAATCCAGCTGTGGAAGGTGGTTGTTGGATTGGATATAAACGAAGGTAATAATATGGAAATACAGTTTGGAATAAATTTTTAAAAATTCATTGTGCAGCAGTTTTCAATTGATTGTGATTGTGAGTTAAAATACTGGAACAGACTAATTCAATTTCCAAAATTTTCATAATTTACTCGCTTGTAGTGATTTTAGTTCATATTAATGGCTTATTGTGTTAATAATGATGGTTTAAAATACATGTGTTAAATAAATTCAGTTTTATCGTACTAGTCCTATCATCACTTTGTCAATTCTGGTCAACAAAGTCAGTTATCCTATTCGCTCTCGGAGAATAAGATATTCTGTAAAGAGTACCACGGATAATGTGCTTTTCGGGAGATAAAGGTGACATCCGGATTGACCTGGGACCTCCTGAATGTTGCGAGCATCTCATTACAAATCAATTTAAAATGCCAGTAAACTAACCAATGTTATTTCGATATTCACTGGCAAAGTGAATAAGCCTGGATGGCGGAAGGTTGGTTACAAATTTGTCATGTCCTGTCACGGTCGCCAATTGTTTGGATCACCACAGGTTCGGGAATCGGCGAATTTTTCAACTTATTATGAGGATAATTGTTAGAGTGGATAAATTTACCATTTTTGTTCATTTGAAAATAGTAGAAAAAAGAAATTGAAAATTTTGATGTATTAATGATAATTTATAACAATAATGCTAATATAAAAGATTGGATCTGTTCCATAACTTCTGGAGATTCTCTGTAACCCTTACATTATATTATGGACTAATTGTAATAGCACGGAGATGATTCTTAATTATAACCCGTTTACACATAGATTTAGAGGGAAATTCTCATTCTTCCGCCATCACTAAGATTCAGTAAACACAATTTATCCACTAACGTATTATGTCCAGTCACGGTCGCCAAATGCTAAGAACACGGCAGATTCAGACGTAAGTCAACAACGAACACAGTTTTATACGGTAGGAAACCTGATAGTTGCTGGGGGCTCATATATCACACATCTACGATATGCCGCTTTATTTCTTTTGAACGCAAGGAGGCGATAATACTGCTGCTGTACATCATCAGAAACCTGAAATATCAATATGGCACGTTAGCGTGGCCGGTACAATCATCATTTCGTGCAGACCAACCACAAAATGGCAGGGCATGAAATGACGCAACACCCAGTTCGAGGCAGAAATAGCGAGAAGATAATAGTGATAATAGTGCCAAAAGTAAAATCATAATACCATCCTCCAAAATTCCCTAACAGCATGGCTAGCGCGTCTGCACGGAGACTGTGACCACTACCTTACCCAGTTCCTTGCTGGCCATGGCCAATTCGCGTCGTACCTTCACAGATTTGGCAAGAAAGACAGCTGTATGTGCAACCACTGCTCACTTGGCGTAGCAGACACCATATGTAGCAGACCACACCCATGAAATCTGCCCAGCATGGGTCAAGGATCGAAGGAAACTCCTGACGGCGACCCGCTGTGTGAACAGCACGCCTGAGCTACTTGGGAGAGCAACGCTCCATTGGCAAGAAAACTGGAATGCGATGGTTCTCTTCTGCGTGAATGTCGTGAGAGAAAAGCGCAAGGTCGAAGAAGGACACGCATAGAGGGTACCTAGACCGCTGCACTGACGAAATGCTGAACACGCGATACCAGTGCAGCGCGTCTACTGTTTAGGGGGTGCGCACAACACCACTATTATATTTTAATAATTGCCACCTCTCTCATAGGGCCACTTGTTCCGGTTGGTTAGACGCCGGCAACGCCAAAAAAACTCTTCTAAATCAGCCAGGATATTACATGGTTCTTCGAAACGGATCACCGTCAAATCTCGTTAAACTCTTTCTGATAACCGATAGTAATTATTATATGTAGTTTTGCAAATCATAGCTTCAATATTACATTTATTTTATTTGTAAACATAAGTATTAAATAATATTATTTACGTGCTGATAGAAAATAAAGAAACAAACAACTAAACAAAAGATTTAGGACAAGGAGGAAGTGGTTCATAGAACCATCTCGTGTGATGAATAAATATATCTAATGGACAGAACTTATCAACCTTTGTGGCATTCCTGCAGTATGATACATCCACTTGAACCAATTTCCCATTTCGGAAATTATTAAAAAAAACCTACAAGTTCCGAATAAAAACCATATTTTGTACTTTATCACACAATATCATACCTTAAATCCATAAACTGCATTAATTCTATGGAGTTCAAATATTAAATGAGCATTATATGTAGTTGATACATTCCGAACTCCAAGTACATATAACAATGTTTGCAAATTGTAGTCATGTCCAGAAAATAATTCAATTTTCGTTATACATTCAGAGGGATCATTTTTATTCGATGCAAAATTGACAGCATTATCTGTTATAGACTTCAATAGACCAGCAGCACCATTATGTAAATTTTCTTTTACCCACTCAAACCAAGCTATGTTATCAATTGAAATAAGTGGTTCTGGATACAGTGCTTTTCCCCAGTCTGGTAATTCTAATTTACTTGCCTCCTAATTTTTAAAAAGGATTATAAATTAAAAATTAATAGTGTATAGAAATTTCTGTACATACCTCAGTTTCAAAATTATTAGAGACATGTAAAATATCGAAATAAGTTTCAATTTTGATACCAGCCTTTTGACTAAGGTATTTAAACAATTGAATAGTTTCGTTATCAGGTGGTTTAGTCGTTGGTACTTTCAAATTACAACTTTTTGCGACAGCAATAATCTTAAATTTGTTACTTTTTATTAATTAATTTCATTAAAAAATTAAAGATTAAGAACTCACATTATCATCTTCCAAATCAATTTGTTGAAATATTATTGGCCTCCATGGTATTCCTGTAATAGAATTGTTGTTAGGAAATAATCCGGCAAGAACACATTGAAGGGTCATCTGTGTCCTATCATAATCTGACGTAGAGGATTTCACTAGCCCAGGATAATAGTTTTCACCTAAGAACTCATTATATCTGTCGCGAAGAGACTTGCCAAGGAGATAAGAATGCTTTCTGCCTCTCTAAAAAAGATTTATAAGCAATTATTTTACAATAAAACAAAAATAGATAGATAGAACCGGGATGATCGAAACCAAATTAATAAACATACGTTTGTTAAATCACCATAATTTTCAGGATAAAAGGAGTGATTGAAATGTGGATCATTTGGATACATTGCACCAGGTTCAGGTGTTCTTATACCATGTCTGAATACCTACAAATAAGGCTATTTCAATATATTTGTAATAACTTCTTCGTTTTCCATTTTTTCGTGAAATACTTACAACTTGCACGTCTATTAACGTATCTGATTCAAGGAAATTTATTTTATCATTATTAGTGATTTTTCCACATTTCATAGTTTCTCTCACCGCCGAAATCACCAATATCACAGTGACCATTAAAACAATTAGCAATATTGGCTTTAATATTTGTTGAACCTTGGTCTTCATTGTGACGTGTTATCATGTGTATTATTGCGCGCGAACTAAACATATGTGCTTTTGGACTGTTGTAATTAATCTTATCATCTGTTAATGTCGAATGTGTCGAATTTGAGTAATTCCTTGATAATTATATTTATATCTAACATTGAATTTTATATTCAATATATGATAATTACAAAAAGGTCACGGTAATTGTAGAGAGACTATAAGCTTCTGTTTAAACTGAACAAATTATGGTATTACATTATTAAATGTACTACAAATCATTGGGAAATGATTAAAAACAAATCATTTAAAATGCAAGAAATCTGAATGATCCAAATGATACGTTAAAATTTCAATAGATTTAGAAGTTTGCAGTTTTTGAAGTTATTTAATTTCAACAGTAAAGGGAGAAAGGTACTATGTAGAACGGACATAGTTTAAAACTTTTCTGTCATTGTAAAACCGGTTGGAAACGGGCACAATGGCCAATTTCGGGTAAAAAACGAGATATTAATCATTAATTCGAATTTAAAGCACACCTTTAAGATTTTCTATATTCTATCTATTGAAAATCTATTATTAGAGTGTATTTTATATAATTTTGGTGGTTTCGCCTATTTTTCGTTGGGGATGACCCCTTTATTTGCTGAAAATATACCCTATTTCAGCGTATTCCAGCGGATTTTTTAAGCCTAAATTCATACTCCTCAGAAATTTATTAACTGGAATTTCCCAGGTTGACGTTTATACTCCATAACAGATAATGTAAAAGTAACACCTTATAAAGGGGTCCCCGCCAAACGAACAATAAATTGTATGGTATCATCTGAAAGGGCAATTTTTTGTGAGTGATTTGAGACTAAAATCAAACTCCTCGAAAAAAAATTATGAAATAGAGTATATTTTCAGCAAATAAAGGAGTCATCCCCAACGAAAAATAGGCGAAACCACAAAAATTAAATAAAATACACTCCAATAATAGATTTGCAATAGCAGGAATACAGAAAATCTTAAAGGTGTGCTTAAAATTCGATTTATTGATTAAGGTCTTGTATTTTACCCGAAATTGGCCATTGTGCTAGCTAGCTGCAGTTGTGCAGTTGTTACTGAGGGCCACTGATGGCAAAGACCAGCAATATTTACAAGTGGTGACCCCTCAGGAAGGAATTGAAAGACAAGGAGATTTCTCCACAGCTTTAAATATGTTGAAGCTTGAACTTTTAATTTTTAGATATTTCTATAAAAAATAACATTTGCAAATTTGACAATATTTATTTTTGCTTTATATTTTTAATTAGCATTAAAATGAAGGACAACTAGGTGTAGGTTCATAATACCACTCGGTATTCCAAATAAAAATATCGAGAGGACAAAACATTTCGTCTTCACTGGAATTTTTACAAAAAGGAACTTGTAACGCAATCATTTTTCCATCAGCTTCATTATTATAAAATATCTAAAACTCATATAAATTATTACAAATTCCATTAGGGTGGTTGTAAATTAATATACTTTGAACCCATAAATTCCATTCATCTTATGAAGTTCAAAAATAATATGAGCGTTATACATGGACCACATCTGTTCAACTCGTAAAATATATAGTAAAAATTGCAAATTATAGTCATGACCAGAAAATAACACAATTTTTGTATTCACTTTCTCAGAATAGTAATCATTCAGATTGGCTATGACATTCAGCGCATTTTGTGTTATCTGTTGGACTAAACCAGCAACACCATAACGATAGTTTAGCTTTACCCATTCCAACCAGCCCTTGTGACTATATTTCAAAAGTGGTTCCGGATATAATGGTTTTCCCCAATCTGGTAATTCTAATCCAAAAGAAGACTTAAAAAACATACAATTTAAGAAAATTACTATCGAATAGAATATATGTATATAATTACCTCAATATCAAACGCATTGGTAATATATATTATGCTGAAGTAAGTATCAACAGTAGCTCCGGATTTTATGCTGATGTAATCAAATAATTTGATGGTATCATTGTCAGTCGGACGTGTTTCAGGTGTTGCTAAAGTTCTACAGTTTGCCATTATACCAATTACCTAAAATTGTACAAAAATAAAGCGTTAGACAACGTAGTTTTTAAATGACCTTGCATAATGGTTTTACGTTATCATCACTAAATTCAACACTGTCATATGTAATTGGCCTCCAAGGTGACAACATCGAGTTTTTTCTGGGAAATAATCCAGCAAGGACACACTGAAGTGTCATATGTGACCGATCATAATCTGAAGTGAATGATTTTACAATCCCAGGGTAAAAGTTATCTTCACCAAGAAAGTCTTTATACCTTCTGCGAAGTGCTTTTCCAAGGAGGTACGATTCCTTTCTGCCATTCTGAAATGAATATTTGTAATTTTATTTATAGGAAAGAGCAGATATTATTTTCCAATAATAAAAAATAAATAATAATGAAAAAAACACTATGGCAAAATATTAAATAAGCACATATAGAATATATGAATTATGAAAAAGATCACTTACATAAGTCAGTCCTCCAAGGGACTCATTATCCGGATAAAAGGAATAATTCTTATATGGATCTGCTGGATATAGTGTTCTATATGCCGGTGTTCTAGCTCCATGTCTAAATACCTACAAATATGATTATTCACTTATTTGAAACTTTAATACTTCGTCAGGCAGTCTTAAATAATATTTGGGAGCAGTTAAATATATCGAATGACACATAGAAAGACGGCATAGTTTCGACGGCAAAGTTATGGGCATGTGGAAATATCGAAAGAGCATTGTAACGAATTAGACTGTTAGGAGGTAGTAGTTAGCTTATTTACTGCAAATTCAAGCCCCCCCCCCCTCCACCCAGAAGACGCCCCCCTTCGAATGTTTGAGGAATTCAATTGTTTTCGGACAAATGTGGGTACACCCTCCCACAAGGCAAGTATGTCATTAATTCTTAGCTCAAAAATTAAAAAAAAACTATGGCAAGTATGAACAAAGTAAAAATTGAATACTAGCAACAATAGCAACAATAATATATAAAAACTAAATCAATTAAGTATATTCGCCGTAGCTAATTTCGATGTCCTTCGATGGTACATTTAAAATTTGAATTTCCTTAAATACTTACCACTTGTACAGAAATTAAAGTATCCGATTCTTTATGACCTATTAAAGTCCCTGCACTCTCGGTACGTGAGGTTAATATTCTAACAGTTATTATTGAAATAGCTGCGACAATAACTACAAAGATTAAAGTTGATATTAACAATTTATGAGTAATATTCATTATGCACTGTTGTAATCAACAACTTGAAGGTATAATTACAACTGATGCAATTCATTATAACGGTAATAAAATACGTCATGCCATCCTGGGTTTTCAATCTATATTTTAAATTCATATGACAGAAGGTAAATATGTTTAGTACAGGGGTGAGCAATCTATGTTCAGGCCGGTAAAAATGCGAGACGACCCACGTTTCCGATGTAGGAGTTTGTGCTCGACCCACGTTTCAAAATCTCAAAAAGGGGGGCGAGACCTTGGCTTGGAATATCGCAGGCCGCACAAATATTTTCCGCGGGCCACAGGTTGTTCATCCCTGGTTTAGTCTATTCATTTATCTGACAATTTTAATAATTCTACATCATGGAAATACACAACATTATGTAAATATTTTGGATATAACATACTTTATATTATTTATATTTACGCACTTCTAAACGGGTTTTTACGTCAACTAATGACGTAAACGTTATGGTGTGGGACATTTTGGAGCTGATTCATACAACCATTCGGTGTTTCATATAAATAGGTCCATGGGACAGAACTTTTTAATCTTACTGCCATTCTTGCAAAAAGGTATATCTAAGTGCACTAATTTCCCAACCTTAAAATTGTTATAAAATACCTGCAACATAATTTGCACAAATATTGACGCCTTTCTAAACAAAAACAATATTAACTAAAGCAAGACTTACTTTAAACCCGTAAATTCCATTAATTTTATGTAACTCAAATATAAAATGTGCATTAAATGTACTGATATCATCGATACCAAGTATAAACAAAAGAAATTGTAAATTGTAATCATGTCCTGAAAATAGCACTATTCTGGCATTCGTGTGGTTATAGGTATAATCGTTGTGGTTTGTAATAGTTTCTAGAGCATTTTGTGTTATAGCTTTTAATATTCCAGCAGTGCCAAAGAGATAATTGTATTTGACGAATTCTCGCCAGGCTACTTGGTCAATATTACGAAGAGGTTTGGGATAATGCGGTTTTGCCCAATCTGGTATATCTAGCCCATTTGCAAGCTAAGAATAAGATATTAGAAGTCATTTGGAAATTTGAAAATTTAAACATGTTGTTCTTACCTCAACCTCAAAGGCGTTAGTAACCCATACAACATCGTAATAGCTTTCTATTTTCAATCCTGTTTTCTCAGTCAAAAACTCAAATAACTTTATGGTATCCTTTTCAGTAGGTTTTGATGGTGGTATTATCATAGGTTTACAATGTTCCATAAAACCAAGGATCTTTAATAAATATATAAGTGAATATGAAACATTTGATTGTTAAGATTGCCTTACAGTATCATCTTCAAAATCAAGTTGTTCAAATATTATAGGCCTCCAAGGAATAGGTAATTTTGAATTGTTGTTGGGGAATAATGCAGCTAGAACACATTGAAGTGTCATCTGGGTCCTATCGTAACCTGAGGTAGTTGATTTTACAATTCCTGGATAGAATGATGATCCCAGAAAATCGTTGTATCTGTTACGAAGGTTTAATCCGAGGAGATAGGAATTTTGTCGGCCTTTCTAAAAAACGTTGAATATTTTTTATAACAATGACTACCATAGGATAGTAACAGTTGAGTGGAGACCCGGATAACGTGATGATCTGTGATGAGTTGCTTATGGTTTGGACGAGGGCACCAGAGCATGATGGATGTGAAACGGGCAAAGAGGAGCGCGAAGATATGGGAATAAGAGATGTAAGAGAAATGCGTAGACGTTACCGGCTATTAGTTGTATGTTTTCTTCTGTTGGTAAACTCGTTAAAGCCGTTTGGATGGAGTTCCGCGACCTTACAACTGACGATTGCGCTAACACGTATTTACAGTCAGTTTGAATGATTGAAGCCAAACTGTTAATGACATTTCAAAGTGAACACTACATTGGTAGTCGCATGTCTAGTACGGCGCACTTCCAGTTTCGCCAAATCAATGATAATATTATACTTGCATTATCATTTTTAATGAATGTCGCCAAGATCCTTTTACCAAAGATCAGTGTAAAGTTTCAAATGATAATATTTCACTGATTTCATATTGATATTTTGAATGATTTTGAGAAGCTTCAGTGCTCGCTCATATTATTAACGAAGTTGTAACGAACGACAAATTGGTTATGCACTCAACTGATTGTGTGATTTCTGATAACTGGAAGTGTTAAATACTTACATTTGTTAATTCCCCAAAATTTTCAGGATAAAATGAATAGTTATTATACGGATCATTTGGATATAAATCTTCTGGGGCAAGTGTCCTTATACCATGTCGAAATATCTGTTAAACATTCAATATTTAATTAAGAATAAGAGTTGGACTAGTATAAACCGGCGCTACAAAAATGTTTACTATTAAATTTAATCTATGGCACAATGAAATGAAGACAAAAAATGAAAACAACATCAATTCAATTCAACGAATGAAAGGTTCTGCACTTTTGGAAAGTTTTAAAAGATTCTAAAAACAAAAACAAAACACCTATATACTTACTACTAGCACATTAAGTAAAGTATCCCTTTCATTATCAGATTGATAATTATCACTAGTAACCATACAGTTTATAGTATTAGAAAACACTGTTGCCATAATCACAGCAACAGCGGCAATTATGACGACAATAATTAAAATCTGCGTCAATAATTTTTGAGTATGCTTCATGCTGAACAATTTTTGTGCATTTGTGTATTTAATATATACATATATACATATATACATATATACATATATAATAATATACTATATTACTTCTACTACTGTAATATACAAGTAAAGCGATATCCAAACATGCAATGTAAATGCAACAAACAAGATTAAATTATGTAACATAATATTTCTAATTGTATGTGTCCTTGAGGCACATACGCGTTGAACCAAGTTTATCTCTGACTTTGCAAAGGAGTGTGAATTGTGGCATATACTGTGTAATCAACATGAAATAATAAAGATGTTAAACAATGTTTGGGCTTTAAAACATTCCACAAAAACTATGAGATAGCTACTAAGTAGGTCGATATAAGTGCGACTCGATAGGAAACGAAGAAATCATGAAATATGTCTGAAATATTTTTAATTATGATTCCAAAATTTTGAAATATTAGTTTTCATATTAAACATCTTTACTAAAACAAGATAATCTACAAAATCTACCTTAAACACGGTTTTAAATCAGAAATATAAAATAAATTTGATGAAACTTAATATCCTTTATAGTTTGGTAAATACCGATAATTACGTAAAGGTTGTCGGCCCCTAATGTAATTATTAAACATCAGTATCATTATTAGAGTATGTACGTTTAATGCATATACCGAATATTTTATCGTTTGTGTTTACATGGTTATTAAGATAAACATTAATGATTAAAGCTGTTACTATGGGAAAGCAATTTTAACTCATAACTTGTCTTAATTTATGACACATATACTTACACAAGCTTGTGAGCCCGAGATAAGCTCCTAAATTATTGTTTCGTCTTATTTGATCGGTGCTCTACTGACAAAAATACCGCTAAGATCATATTATTGAGAAGAGGGTTTTGAAGAGGGTAGTGATATTGCAGTTGTTAAAATTCTAAACTTTCGGAGTTTTCAAACGTAAAGTATTAAAAGCACTTATAGACTTAAAGGCGTAACATATAAATGGTCTTTAAATTTTCTACAAAATAGCGAATAGCGAATAGAATTCCTGTTAATTACTATACTATTACGAGATAAAAGTTGCGCAAAGCATTTAGACGTTAAAAAATCAACGTATTTTTAAGATACCTCGAGTTATTCGCCAAATAAGATGAGCGAGGCGATGATCTATGATGCAATGTGACCACGATGATCTCACAGCGATTCAGTGCTATAATAGTATTCGTTAAGCAACATTCCTAAGGGTTATAATATAGTCGAAATTAAATTGAATGGCGTTAAATTTGACGTCATCTTAAACATGTGTTTGTCATTCTGTATATACTTAACTCTTAATATTAAATGCAACCCTTATTAAACTAAATAAACTGTAATTATATTAATTTATTAAATCATTTATTTTAAAATTAATTAGTGAGTATACATCCATTTAGTACAAGCAACAAAGTCTTCAAACGCATATAAACCATCTTTGCTTTTCTCTTTGCATGGTTTCAATTGTCTTAATTTGGCTTTCAATCCATTTTGATATAGTACCTAGAAAACTAACCTATATATTTACTGTTCAGAATAGTATTTCTTTGATTTATTACCTTAATCAAGTATTCATCGTCAATATGGTGTAATTCCAGTGATATAAATGCACAATAATCTATTTCTTCCCGTATGAATGCATTTAAAACTCCAAGTATTGCGACAATGTTGATATCATGACCAGAGAAAAGACACATCTTTCGCTCGCGTAATTCTTTAGATTCCATGATTTTACCCCGAAAATTATTGGTCATTAATCTGACAAGTGGTCCACCAATGTCTGAGATACGATAATTTGCCAGATCTTCCCAGAAATTTAAAGACTCTTCATTCCACTGTTCTCTGGAAATACAGTTTATCCATTCAGGTGGTTCGTAACCTAATTCTTCCTATAAGAGGATTTTATACAAATTTTAAAGACTTCAATTTGCTAGACTCTGGGTCATCGACATATCATCGAGCAAAATAAACAAATAAATATCGTACCTGAACCTGAATAGTATTATGAACTTTAAAGAATCCATGGGTATTTTTAATAATCTCTCCAGTATTTTTACTAATCAGTGCATAGAGTTCTTTAGTCTCTGGGCTGAGTTTCTTGAAGACATCCAACAATCTATTGTCATAAGCAATCAAACCCAGATACTATTAAGAAGAAGTGTTCAATCGTAAAACCAATGCTTTTTTTTTGATAATAATTTACTTTATCACCTCGACGAGATAGTACATCATAAGGAATTGGTTGCCATGCCAGGCCGGGGACAAGATGAATGTCTTCCGGTGGAGGGAACAAGCCAGCGTGGACGCATTGCAGTGACATTTCAGAACGATGCACGCCAGATGATACTGAACACATCATATTTTTGAAATATACATTGCCAAGAAACCATCCGTATAATTCTCGAAGTCTTTCTCCAAGATGATACGCTGCCAGTTTACCTTTATGTGTAAGTTGACCTGGACCATAAGGTTGGTAGGTGTTAAAGCGATACACATCCTTGGCGTATGTTAATGCTGGAGTACGATTTCCATGTCTAAAGAGCTAAAAGAATTAAACAGGGATAATTATATAAACAACATGTTTAATCATTCAAAGATAGCATACCTCAACTGAATTAAATTGAAATTGATTATACTTACAATTTGGACAAAAACTAAAGACTTCTTATGAGACATGGTAGTGCCACGCCTATGGATTGGCCTATATGCACGGAGTGAATGTATTCCCTATGAAGGTTTTGCAAATTCATCCCACTTCCGCTGAACCTTATAGTAATATAGTTTCTTGAAGTTATAAGTTTCATACTGCTCGCAGTTTCTGTCTAGAGCTATAAATAAATATGATATATAATCGAATCTGAATTTTTTCGACGCATAATTTGAAGACGTTGTCACAAAAAATCAAAACTGAATGTTGCTATTGATACGTATGTAAATACTTGGTGTATTATAATCTAATATTCGTACTGACTACAGACATACATACATCTTACAAACTGAAAATATCACGACTGTGTTTCCCAAACATTCCTCACATCATTATTGCCCTGACTGTACATGGTCGGCAAACTGGCCAAATAATAATTTCACCTAACCCGAACAAAGATCAGAATGATGCTGCAGAGATTTCGAGCTGAGAAGGAGGCAGAACACCAAGCACATAACATCTGGGTATTAAATCGAGTAGTAGATTCAATATCATTCCCTTAGAAACTCAGATATTTTAGCTACAGATATTGTCAAACTTCTAAAATGTAACATCAGGACTTATTATAGATGTGGGTATGTGGTACGCGGATTCGATGATGCTCACAAATTAACCCGTATTCGAAAGTACAAAGCTCTTTATTCACACACGAAAGTTATGAAGTTCAAAATGGAGTCACAGTTACACAAGTTCAGTCACGATTACATATGAGAGATATGGGTACAGACAAATAGATGTGAACTTACTCAGCTGGAGACAGAATGAATCGAAATTCATTCAACCCCTCAAGCCAGCTCTGCGAAATACATAAAGGTAGGGAGACATAAGGGTGGTGGTGAAATGGCTGAGTAAATTACCAAAGTTTTGGATTTTCTACAAAGGCTACGCAGGTAAAAACAAGAAGAAGAAAAGTATGGAAAGTGTGAAAATAAGAGACCTAGAAGAAGTATATTTCTATTCCTAAAGATATTTAAAATCATCGAAATTGTTTACAACATGGAAAATATTTACACTTCTAATAAATCGCTAGTTTGTTTGTCCTATGGCCGGAATGAATTTCCATCAGAGGGCTATAACGAGATGCATACACTTTGACGAATCTTTGAAAGTTTCTATAAATCCTTTACAAAAGCTCATTTTCTGATCTAGTGCAGAAAATAAATATAACAAAGTTTGGAGTTAACACATACGATGTTGAAATGTTTTACATCCCAAATCCTAAATCCCAAATCCCAAATCCCAAATCCCAAATCTCAAATCTCAAATCTCAAATCTCAAATCTCAAATCCCAAATCCCAAATCCCAAATCCCAAATCCCAAATCCCAAATCCTAAATCCCAAATCCTAAATCCCAAATCCTAAGTCCTAAATCCTAAATCCTAAATCCTAAATCCTAAATCCTAAATCCTAAATCCTAAATCCTAAATCCTAAATCCTAAA
>JAODAC010082920.1:0-44697 GCA_027575185.1 Mimaenictus wilsoni | reverse complement strand
CTATAATTACCCAACTTTAATCGGTAAATTTGTATAAAAAATCAAATTATGTTTAATGAGGAATCGATCCGTGCAAGAATGGGCAGATTAAGAAATATTTTAGAACAAAGTTTGAATTTCACATTTTAGTTCCTCCGTTTCGTTGTTCGGTCCGAATATGGTTCTCTTCACAGATCATATATATGCAGGGATTCATCCGGCAGCGGACATCCCGGACATGTTTCAAGTATCATAACCTCCATTTGTTAAAATAACAATAACAACCATAAAAAATAGCAATCGCTGAACATTTCCTACGATACGTATTTTTTATAAATACGAAATAAACATTCTCAGCAAAAGTGAAGTGATTCATATCATTGGAGCCTGAATAATTTGTGGTACACATTTGTATTGTTCGTGTCCATCAAATAATTAAAATGGTTCAAAGTTGTTGCTTGCAAAACTGTACAAATACCAACAAAGATGCATCAATGCATCGAATACCAAAAGATATTAATCGATTTAATGTAAGTTACTCACGTATATTCTTTGCACGTACATTCCCAACATATGTTGTTAATTATAAACAATTTTAATCTTAGGCTTGGATTACAAAAATCGGCCGCCTAGACCTGCTTAAACTGCCCATTGATCGAGTGAACAAGTCTTATATGGTATGTGGAGCTCATTTCTCGAAGAAACAAAAAATCCCTATATTTAATAAGAACAGAACTCCATTATTAAGAAACGCTGTACCTGATTTACATCTTCCTTTTGAATCTGGTATGTATTATTCAAAAATATATTTAACAAAGTAATTTAATTACTTGAATAATTGCAGAGACACTTTTGGATCTATCGCCTGATGATAATGATCAGGAAAGTCCTGCAAAGACAGGTAAACTATTATATATTTTTTAATTTGAACATTATTGATTTTCTGTTTATTTTCAGTACAAAGCGACCATAATTATCCCTTTTTACTTCTCAATCATGGTAAGCTAATCTTCAAAGCTAATATACATCTAGATTAATGGAAAATTCTTATTTTAGAAATTTCATTATTAAAGAAACCTGAACCACTTGAAGGTAAAATTATATTTGTTAAATTTAATGTGACCAGCTGATCTCATTGGTCGCAGGTAATTAGTATATCGTACAACGAGTATGTAATACCATTCATTGTTTACGAGTATGACAAATTTTAGGTCATACGAGTGAATAATAGGCATACCATACGAGTCATACAATAATCTATTACCTTTTTAAGTACTCTTTTTAATCAAAAATAGTTGGTCACCTTAATAAATATATCTTGTTATGCTTGTTAAATATTCCATTGAATTTATTACAGATTTTCTTACTATTAAGTGTACGCATATCTGTCTCTTCTGCATGAAAGTGTTAGAGAAGACAAATGAAATAAACATTCAAATGAGTGTGACAACAGAAGGCAGGATTATGGAGGATTTCATCAGGACCTCATTACTTTATATTGGCGTTGAATGCAGTTTGGAGAGTTATTTCATTTGTTTGGCTTGCAATGATTTGGTTAACGAGTATGAGGAATACTTTAACAAATGTCATGCCATTCAAGATTCTCTTATGTTGAAATATGTTGGACATAGAAACTTTAAAAACCATAGTTATTCCAAGGATGATGCGAATGTTCAAAGAGGTGAATTACCAGTCTTTGATTTTCCGATAATCTGTGATAATAAAGAATTTTCTACTAAAGCTTCGCAAACGAAAGATTATCAATACTTGTATGAGGAACGATGCATTTGGGATAGTATTAAGGATTTGGATGCCGGTACCAATATGAAGAAAGATGAAAATGTGCAAACTGAAGAAAATACAGATGATTTTTATGAGGGAGGTACACTGGTTACAAATCCTGTAATGATAAAACGCCTCAAGAAAGAGAAGGAAGAACGTCTGAAGAAACAAACTGCTAAGGTAAGGATTTATCATCAGCTGTTTGGTTTCTTCAAATTTTGCACACCGCATATTTTTTATAGAGTTTCAATCTTTTGTTCATTAACTACTTCATTTACATCTCAAGTCTTGATCAAATTTATGTGCAGTTGTTTCATGGTAATTTATAATCCATTGTACTTTAATCATGTACCGTATCATAAATATTCCGCTTACGGCTAGTTGCTTCATTGTTTGCGGATTGAAACAAATGAACAGTAAAACTTGTCGTGTGCGGCATAATTGTCAACCTAACATTAATTACAAGCCCACAATTCTAAGGGCCCGGCTTCAATTCCGGAATCTTGTGATCTTCTTGTTACTGATTATACACTAAATACCATTCGGGACAGACTACATATGTTCCATTTAATTTCTTATTCTTGACATTGCATTCATTCGATACAACGATCCACCAAAATATCAGAACAGTAACTTTTCGTCTGCTTCATAATAATAATAATAATAGCCTTTATTGGCATAACCCTCGTGCTTCTTATAAGCGTAAATCATCATTCCAGCACAAAAATAAAAATTAACAATACAAAATATCTTATTAATACTATGTACATACTAATCACACAATTTTTATACCGTCCGCATACACTTCCTCTTCTGAACTACACTCACAATGGTGGCCACCCTCACCCCTCCCTCAGACAACAATCCACTTCCATTCTCAACTGATTCGCACACCCTTCATTAATACCCATACCCTCTCCAATCACATGCTCCCAGGTATCCTTCCCATCCATGAAAAACGCACACCTCTTATCATTCATCCATTCTTTCTTACCCCTCTTTTCTGACCCGCACCTAGCTCTAGCTAAATATTCCTTCTGAGCTTTACTTAGCGATGCGTTCCCAAAGTAGTCTGCCCAGTACCTGGATGCGTTTGTAGTCTCGATTATACGAGCTGTCGTTGATTCTCCCTTGCCTAATTTGATTTTCAACATCCATCCCTGTCGTCCTAACCATATATTCCAACAACTCCCCAACCTCCAGATACTTTTCAACTACAGCCTGGGACATCCCCACCGCTTCGTACATCTTTCTCCTATTTCCCTCCATTGACTTCTTCCTCTCCTTATACACGTCTACTTTATACATTATAGTGCTACAACTTCTATATCTTGAATTAACAAACTTTACATTACAGAAGAAAATCAAACCACCTCCTTCATCAAATGGTTATTGCTGTCATAGATGTGGCAAAATATATTGGAGATATAGTTTGTATAAAAGACACGAGGATTATCACAAGAACGAAGGCAGATATCGTTGTGAAGTCTGCAATAAAACATTTGCATTAAGAGCAAACTATAACAAGCATACTCTGACACATACAGGTTTGTGATACACTAGAAAATATCAATATACATTTAATCATTATACATTTTAGATCATCGCCCATATCAATGTGAATCGTGCGAAAAAGCATTCCGATCTCTCCGGGCATTGAATCTGCATAAATTATCTAGACATCCAACTGCAGAAGATATGAATCGCTTCTGTTGTGATCAATGTGGGCAAGTTTATACCTCAGCCTATGGATTTAGAGTACATCTTCTAAAACACAAAGAAGTAAATAAATATCGTTGTGACCTCTGCAATAAAACATTTGTACAACGAGGTAGCTTGAAGAGACACAATTTGATTCATCTTGGTAAGGGGTTTAATCATTATTTTTAAAAGTTGAATTATTGTTTGTTTTTGTAGGTGTTAGGCCATTTAAATGTGAACTTTGCCAGAAGGACTTCAAGACTAATCATGAACTAACTCAACATATGAACCGGCACAATGGTATTCGCAATTACCGATGCGATAAATGTGATAAAACGTTTGTTACGCGACCAAATTTGCGAAATCATATGAATATTCATTTGGATGTTAAACCTTTTCCTTGTCCAATATGTGCCCGACGTTTCGCTATCAAAACAAATATGAAGTCACATATGAAGACTCACTTTAAAGAAAAAAAGGAAAGAAAAGTTAAGAATAAAAAGAATAATTAACAAAATTGTATTGTTATTAGACGTATTTGGAGTTTGTTTATAAATGTTTAAATGTGGAATCGATAAGTATCTATATTTATCGGTACAGTGGCGTCATCTACTAGTAATTTTATATGAAAAATCAAAAAAGATAGTGTAATATTTTCCATACCACGTCACGACATTCTAGTAGAACTAAGATGAGGAATGTTATCCAATTATAAATATGAATGTTGACAAAGCAATCAAACAAGTAAAAACTCGGCTCCTATTGTATAATTCATACATTTTAGTATTGTTTTTGATTAGGAAATGTCAGGCATCTAACAAATTGTCATGGCCAACTTATTTGCTAAGCAAACAGTGCGGTAATGTTCATATAGCAATGCCGCGTTGCAGGCTCAAGGATTGTGCGCCAGACTCACATTTAAAAAAAAAACAGAAAAGTTAAACTTGGCTTGTTAGTTTCGAAGATATACGTCCGCAAAAATTTTAAGGCACTCGCGCATCCGTTAGCAAAGCAAGATCATGTATAAAAATTTTACTTGAACAATATTTGACAGAGCAAGGCGAGCAGAAGGTCTGAATATGTGGAACGAATGCCCTACCATCGGCTCCCAAAAATTGCTATGGACAATTTGCTAGTAGGGGTGGAGAAGGAAAGGAAGACCCGCTTAGGCGTGGAAAAGCAATTGGGCCTCAACACCAGAAGTAAATTAGAACCGAAGATAAACAGACAAATATCTATGAAAAAAGAAGAATATTTGAAATTGACAAATCTAAAAAAAGTAGGCAAAATCAATTTCACAACAATCTACCTTGTCATGAAAGTTGCCTACACAGATCATATGGTTGCCTATCTGTCAATCATATTTACCCGTTCCTGTGCATTCTTTCATTTTTCTAATTGAGATTTGTATGCGTGGTTTCCACCAAAGAAAATGCCTAATTGTTGTGTACCAAATTGTCGCACCGGTGGAAATGTATCTCACCATCGAATACCCAAGGAAATTGACCGAATGAAAGTAAGTTTCTGTTTCTTCATTTCTAAACATTTCTAAACATCTGTAAACAATCCTAACCTAGGCATGGGTTGTAAGAATTGGACGCTTTGATCTCCTAGAAAAGCCTAATCCTATCATCAATAATCATTATGTATGTTCACGACATTTTTCCCAAAAACAACGAATGGCTGTCTTTGTTAATAACAGAAGTCCGTTAATGAGAACTGCTGTACCTGATATTCTTCTGCCTAGTAGTTCTGGTATGTATTTATCTTCATGGCATTGTCTAACAAAATTAATTATTAACATCAACCCTTGAAATTATAAAGGTATATCTAATTATTCACAGATCCACCGAACAATGATAATACTGATGCAGAGATAGGTAAAGTAATTACATTTTTTTACTTTCAAGATGTACTGATTTTGTGTTTAATTTTAGTGCGTAGCGATCATAGTTATCCATATATGTACCTCAGTCATGGTAAGTTCTCTAACAAGTTGTGATTGAAGTAGAAACTTACCGAAATTATTCTTTTAGAAGTGAAAGTTACGCCAAAGAAACCCGAACCACTTGAAGGTAAAATAGTGTTGGTTATATACGTCTTTATTCCATTTAATTGATTGCAGATTTTCTTAAAATAAAATGTATTCGCAAGTGCCTCTTCTGTAGGAAGGTTTTAGAGAAAACAAATGAAGTTAATATTCAGATGAATGTGACAGACGGAGGCAAGATTGTGGAAAATTTCCTCAGGGAATTACTCCATATTGATTTTGATGTCTTATTGGAGAGTTATTTCATTTGTTCTGACTGTTTGGAGTTGATCAATGAGTATGAAAAGCACTTTAGCAAATGTATTACAATTCAAGACTCACTTAAGATGCAATATTTGGATCATCACAAAAAGAAAAGGGAGAGAACCGATTCTAATTTCGAAAACAATACATTAAATGCGAACAATGAAGGGTTACCACCCTTAGTCATAAGTGACAGTAAAGAATTTGCTACGATAGGAATCCAAACATCTAACGATAGGATACAAGATGACGATAATTTCTATTGGGATTATCCAGATGAGCATTTGACAGCTATAGAGAATTTTCCTAATAGCACAGAAAATATCCCAGAACTACAAAAGGTTCATAAAAAGACTGAGTTTCCTATTCTAAAGCCTATGAATGAAGAAAAATTTTATATAGGCGATGAGTTGATTACAAACCCATCAATGATTCGCCGTCTAAAGAAAGAAAAGGTAAAAGAAAATGAGGAGCGAATTCTAAAAGCATTCCGGGCATTACCGCTAACATCAATACCTATCAGAAAAAACGTAAGTTTGTTGTAGGTGGTCTGTTTTACAGACAATATTAATATTAATTATATGTTTGCAGCATTGTAGGATGGCTCCTAAGCCACCACCTGAACCAAAGTGTTTTTGTTGTGAAAAATGTGGGAAAGTAATGTGGGGATACAGTGCATTTAAAAAGCATGAAATGAGATTTCATTCGGATGAAAACAGATTCAACTGTGATATTTGTTTTAAAGATTTTCGCTCAAAAGTAACACGTGATAATCATCTTATGATACATTCAGGTTGGTATTTCAGTAATGTTTACTATTAGAGTAGTTGCAAAGCAATGTTGTTTAAATGAATGGTATTAAAATATCAATATAATTTTTTTGCCGATGGACGGTCTCTACTTGCAAAGTATAAATTCCACCAAATGTTCTTTCTTTTGGTAGCTAATAATAGGAGTGTATGATGGCTTTTCTATTCATATTATAAAACGTATCAATATTTCCTGAAATATTGGCACCCCTAGTCTGAAATAACAATTAAAAATTTAATGAAATTTGATTTTAGGTTTACGCCCACACAAATGTGAAAAATGCGAAAAGGACTTTATATATCCTAAAAGGCTGGCAGATCACATTATGATGATGCATCCGAGTGAAGGCACTAGTTTTAGTTGCAGCAAGTGTAAACTAAAGTTTCCCAACTTGTACAGGTTACACAAACACGAGCGTAGGCACACAAATGAGAATAGATATCAATGTGAAACATGCGGGAAAACATTCACAAATGCCAGAAGTATGAAGTTACATAATATGATCCATCTGAGTAAGTACTTAAAATATGTCATTATGTTACTTTTTAATATGTTTGCATGGAATGCCCTTTCCTCACTCATATGAGTGACAGCCATCGCCATCGGTCCGTGCTGCAATTTGCTCTTACACATGCTCTTGCGGAAACTGGTACCATCCCATGCTGGTTGTACAATATACCGTTATATGTTGTTTCAGATATTCGACCGTATAAATGTGACATTTGCGGGAAAGCTTTCATTTTTGAAAGAATATATCAAGGGCATATGAATCGGCATTATGGTATTCTTAACTTTAAGTGTGATATTTGCGGAAAAGCATTTGCTACGAACCTCCACCTGAAATACCACAAAAGAACCCATTCGACTGAGAGACCTTTTTCTTGTTTGGTTTGTGGGCGTCGGTTTCTCCGTAGTTGTGTTATGAAAAAGCATATGAAAACTCATGAAAGAAGTAAAAATAAATAAGGAATGTTCTATACTTCTGATTATTATTGGCCCAATTTGACTGCTACTTCTAGTATTGTAAATGATTACCGTGAAACCTGTCGTCTAAACTTCCAGGTCTATTGGAATTGGCATACATATCAGATGGGTGTTCATATCCGTATTGGTAGAATAGTCAGTAAGGAAATATGTTTATAGTGCCTCTTGGTACCGACGTTGCGCCCGACTTTCATAACCTGTAATTTTTGATCGCCGACCCATCGCATGGAATGCCCATTTTTCGAGAAAAGGGCCTTTCCAATTGACACATCAATTGCGAAGGGCGCATGACGGAGTTTGCCGGAATTACTGCAAGCAGAGACCCTACCAACCGAGCTACGCTGGCTGTTTACAGGATTGTCACAGATAAGATATATAAATTTGAATGCATATTTTCAAACTCCTTTTAAAGGATAATGCCTGGATAGTGCGGCGTCTCGCTTCAACAGGCATTGTTGTTAGGCCTATTCTACATGTCTACCAACTTTCATTAAAATCCCAGTGTGTCCCTCTCCTTGTTAAACATCATAAAATTATCAGCTATCGCTGCTATCAATATTTAGATGTATCACAGCGAGCCATTAAATACGATTGCATGTTTCTGCTTTGTTATCCCGGTTGACAAAACGACACGTAACTGGGAAAGTAGGCAAATTCCTGTTCCCCACATCCTACATTGCCATGAAAGTTGCATATCTGTCAATTTAATTCTAACCTTTCTGTGAGTAATGGGTGATTTACCTATGTATTGAGAGACATGCAGATTTCATTGGTTCAGGTTTCGTGTATTCCAAATAATTCAAAATGGTTATCCGTTGTTCCGTGCCAAATTGCACAAACGGCCCTGCTGAAGCATCTATGCATCGAATTCCCAAGGACGTTGATCGAATTAATGTAAGTTTCCTAGCATTTTCTTCATGCTCAAACAAATTCACATCTGTAAACAATCCTAACCTAGGCGTGGGTTACAAGAATCGGCCGTTTGGATCTCCTAGATAAGCCCATTAATATTATCAATACTTATTATGTATGTACAATACATTTTTCCCAAAAACAACGAATGGCCGTCTTTAATAGGAATAGAACCCCATTGATGAAAACTGCTGTACCTGACACACTTCTTCCTGAGAGTTTTGGTATGTATTACTTTTTATGTCAATGTTCAACAAGATTATTTTCATCAACGCTTGGATTTTTAAAGAAATATTTAATTATTTACAGATCCATTGAGCAATGATAATACGGATGCCGAGTTAGGTAAAGCAGTTGTATTTGTACTTACAAAATAGACTGATTTTGTGTTTATTTTCAGTACGAAACGATCATAGTTATCCATATATGTATCTAAACCATGGTAAGTTTTCTACCAAGTTGTTATTCAAATAGATACTTACATTTATATTTTAGAAGGCAAAGATGTGCTCAAGAAACATGAAACACGTGAAGGTAAAATTATGTTTGTCAGATATGCCTTTATTTCATTCAATTGATTTTCTTGCAGATGTTTTAAGAATTAAATGTACTCGCATGTGTCTCTTCTGTATGAAGGTTTTAGAGAAAACAAATGAAGTTAATATTCAGATGAATTTCACAGATGAAGGGAAGATTGTGGAAAATTTCCTCAGGGAATTACTCCATATTGATTTTGATGTCTTATTAGAGAGTTATTTCATTTGTTCTGACTGTTTGGAGTTGATCAATGAGTATGAAAAGCACTTTAGCAAATGCATTGCTATTCAAGACTCACTTAAGATGCAATATTTTGAGCATCGCAAAAAGAAAGAGGAGAACACCAATTCTAATTTCGAAAACAATGCATTAAGTACGAACAATGGAATGTTTTCAGACTTTGTCAAAAGTGATAACAAAGAATTTGCCACGAGAGGAACTCAAACATATGAAAATATGATACAAAATGATGATAATTTCTGTTGGGATAATCCAGATGATTACATGGATGAAACTGAGAATTTTCATAAAGACTCAGAAAATATCCCGGAACTCGGAAAGATGCATGAAAACACTGAGTTTCCTAATCTGAAACCCATGGAAGAGGAAAGATTTTATTTAGGAGATGTGTTGATTACTAATCCATCAATGATTCGTCGATTAAAGAAAGAAAAGGAGAAAGAAAACGAGGAGCGAATACTGAAAGAATTTCGGTCATTACCATTAAAGTCGCAAGTGATTGTTCCAAATGTAAGTTTATTTAGTTTGTTACTTTTGCAAATGATATAAGGTATAAGTTTGCAGCGTTCTAGAGTGGTAGCACCTAAGCCATCAATTGAACCACAGCGTTTTGTTTGTGAAAAATGTGGGAGAGTATTGTCGGGATATAGTGCATTTAAGAGGCATGACAATAAGTTTCACTCGGGTGAAAGACGATTCACCTGTGATATTTGTTTTAAAACATTTCGCTCCAACGATTCACGAAATCATCATCACATGTTACATACAGGTTTGTATTTCAGAGATGATTACTATGTGAAAAAGGTGGAAAGTTATTTTGTCGAAACTAATGGTCTCAACAAATATTGGAATAGTTTGTTTCGATACTTTTGCTGTTACTTGTTCGATTCTGTTCAATGTGTACATGTCAGAATTGAAAGACTTCTTAAAAAAAATCAAGCTGCTAATGTATGCGAACGATGTCATGTTAGTGGTGAAAACGAATGAAGGAATTTTGGAGAGAGTAGAGAAATACATGGAAAGCAGAGGTTTGATGGTGAATGTGCAAAAGACAAAGTTTATGGTGGGTAAGAATACGGATTGGCGTGAAAAAGTGAAAAGAATATACTGGCAGGTCGAGAATATTGATTGTTTCTGTCTGATTATGATTATTATGTTTGAATTTTCAGTTTATATTTATATTATATTTAATTTTCAATATGGATTTTGGGAAGAAGACAATTTGTAAAATTTGATTTTAGGTTTACGCCCACATAAATGTGATCATTGCGAAAGAGAATTTCTATATCCTAAAAGACTCACCGATCACATTATGATGATGCATCCGAGTGAAGGCACTAGTTTTAAGTGCGAAAAATGTCAACTAAAGTTTCCCAACTTGCATAGATTTCTCAAACATGAACGTTGGCACAAAAATGAGAATAGATATCGATGTGAAACCTGCGGGAAAACTTTCACAAATGCTCAGAGTGTGAAGTTACATAATATGATCCATCTCAGTAAGTTATTAAAATTTGTCATTTGGCTATTTGCACTTCAATGCTTTATTTGATTTTTTTTATATATTTCAGATATTCGGCCTTATAAATGTAACATTTGTGGAAGGGCCTTCATTTTTAAAAAAGTATATCAAGGGCATATGAATAGACATTATGGTATTCTTGACTTTAAGTGTGATGTATGTGGAAAAGCATTTGCCTCAGGCCTGCACTTGAAATCCCATAAAAAAATACATGCGGGTGTTAAGCCCTATGCTTGTTCGATGTGCGAGCGTCGGTTTATTTGGAGTTCTTCTCTGAAAAAACATACGAAAATTCATGAAAGAAATAAAAATAAATAAGTATTATTATCAACTTTTGTGTAATTACGTTGTAATTAAGTTCATCATTACCCTCGCAAGGCAACTTGGGGTTTGCATGCTATAGAGCTTTAAGGGTGCCCCAACGAAGGAACCTAAAAAACCGCTGCTCTATTACATTTGTATATTGTCGAAAACATGTTCCTCCTTTTTACAGTGTACTTATATCATTCATAAAACTTAACGGATTATGCTTATTTATTGTTTTAAAAATGGTTGAATGGGAATTTCCGAAAGAATTATTGCACCATTTTCAACAAAGGAGTCGCGCTTCCCAAGGTATGTTTTTTTGCATCCCTATCTAGTCCAATCCGTGTATATAAAGTTGTCTATCGAACGGACTCAAAACAATTTCCTAACCTAAGAAACAAAACATTCAAAAGTCTTTCTATGTGATTTGTGCCTAGGCCCTGTTAGTGTTTATCTAAATAATAATTCTTAGCCGCAATGGTGAGATTTTATTGCTGCGTGCCTCTGTGTACGAATTCCCCTGAACATAATTGGCCATTATACGAATTTCCTGCAGGACAATCCAATCGTTTTGATGTAAGCAAATTCAGCTTATTACAAAGTTGCATTTTCAATAACTTCCCCACTAATTTCAGATATGGCTAGCAAGAATAGGACGAATTGACTTATTCATGAAACCGAAAGAATTGGTTAGAACTTCGTATCGCGTTTGTGGAGCTCATTTTTCCAAAAAGCAGAGGTGCAATTTCTTAAAAAACAAGTTCAGTGCAAATTTAAGAGAGTATGCATTACCTGATGTTCGTTTGCCTTATAAACCATGTCAGTAGTCTGATCCTCTAATCTAATAATGTTTTAATATCGAGTATTTTCTTTTTAATTGTTATAATGTGTGTTTATAGGTATTTCCTTGCCAACGTCAGTATATAGAGATCATGATTATACAGCGATGATTTTAGATAGTAAGTTATCTTCAGTTATTGGTGACAAAATAATTTTATTAATTTTTAGGGAGTCAATTGCATAAAAGTTATAAAAATACACAAATTCGCGACATTGATTTGTCCATTGAACTACGTGATCATGGTAAGACATTTAGTATTTTTGCTTTTATTCGGGTGACCAATTATTTATTGTTTAAAAACATGTTAGTGAAAAATTAGCAAAAGCTTTACAAATACTGTAGTACGGCATTTAAAGGGGGAAGTTCATTTACCTAGTCGAAAATTACATAATTTTCACGACCACAAAGACAAACTTTATAAAATTAAAGAAAAAGTGGCGGAAAGACCTAAAGAGGTCGATAGCTTTTGAAATATTATTAATAATAATAAAGAAAAAGCTATGGTAAATAATGATGTTTTTACAGTTTTAAATTTAAAGTGCATTTTCGCGTAAATATTATACTTATACAAAAAATAATTAAATCTACACCATGAACCGTAATTAATTTTTTAATAATTGTAGATAGATAGATATATTTTAGAATAATTATATAACATTAACTTTTTAGAATTACCACCTATTGAAACAACACATCATTGCCTCTTTTGTATCACTGAATTGGATGAAACAATAGCCGTTGACATTCAATTAAACGATACAAAACAAGGTAATATCGTGGAAAACTTCCTCAGGACAACATTATTGTACATTAAATTTGAACAAAAATTGGAGAGTAATTATATTTGCATAGACTGTTTGCATTTGGTTAACGAATTTGAAAAATGTTATAACAAATGTAACAAAATACAAGACAGACTTCTAATTCAGTATGCCGAGCAGAGAAAGATTAAAGATCCTCCAAAATATGCAAATTATAAGGATATACCTAACGTTACCAATGGAAAACACCACAGATTAAAACCTGCGTATCCTGTGATATGTGATAACAAACAATTTTGTACAGTATCCACTCAGACTAATAATGTTGACAACGAGCCAATGCAGATAGTCCGCGGATCCATTTTGAGAAATTATTTGAATGACTTCAGTAAGGAAATTACTCATTTTGATGAAAACAATGAGAATATCAACACAGAAAATATACAGAACGTAGAAGCTGAGAGTAATGAACCATTTTCTTCTGGAGATAATTTGATATATAACGCTGGGAAGATAGAAAGTTTACCGAATGGCGAAATGAAGGCAGCGAATATGAAGACTAAAAAGGTAAGAATTATTACATTCATATGACCAAAAGTCAACCGATTCGTGCATTCCAACGTACCCTCGAGTCCTCTCAGGACTGCCAAAAGCGTGTCTATCCGTTGGAGAAGATCTCTATGACAAGAAGTGCTTCAATGTATGGAATGTAATGCGATATTGAGAATGAATTCGTACTCGTACAATCAGGCCGGCTCTACTGTACGCCGTACTTCAAGTCAATGTATGAATCTTAATAAGAGGAGGTAAAAAAGTTGAAAATATTTTGAGACGTAATTACAGTGTTTATATTGTCATTGGTTGGCACATACAGACGTTCAATCACACTACAGCCTTATATTTTAAAATTTAATACATTTTAAACTTACAACATTTTAATGCTACACATTTTTTACAGAAAACTTATTATAAAAAGCATCCAGTTTCTTCAACCGGTTATTCATGCACCCATTGCGGTAAAGCGTATTGGAAATACCAATCATTTAAACGTCATGAATTTATGCACAAAAATAAAGATAGATTTCGTTGCGAAGTTTGCAATAAAACGTTTGCATTAAAAAGTGTCTTTTCGAGACATACTATTACACATACAGGTAATGTATACTTTATATAATTTGTAATCTGGAAATGCACTTCTATGTGAAACTTTATGAATTTCATTGTGAATTTAAGATAATTGGCCGCATAAATGTGAAACGTGTGGAAAGCAATTTCGAGACATGAATGCAGTAAGAAATCACAATCTGTCTTTGCATCCGTTGGCAACGGACAGCAATGGTCATTGTTGCGAAACATGTGGGCAATTGTATAGTTCGTATTATGCATTTCACATGCATATGAAGAAACACCGAAACGAGAACCGCTTCGTATGTGAATTGTGCGATAAAAAGTTTACAGAAGCATCACATTTGCGAAGACACCGATGGATTCATCTTGGTATGTCATAATATAATTTACTTTTTCTTGATAAATTTATGAACATCTTTCTTTTATTTAGGTATTCGCCCATATAAATGTGATATATGTGGAAAGTCCTATCGAGTGAAAGAGCAATTGAAGACGCATATAAATGCGCATAATGGTGTACGCAATTTTCAGTGCGATACTTGTGGAAAAGCGTTTCTTACGAAAACCAATATGCGAAATCATATGAATATACACTTAGCTATTAAACCTTTTCCATGTCCGTTGTGTGAACGTCGTTTCGCTTTCAAACAAAGTATGAAATCACATATGAAAATTCACTTCAAAGAAAAAAAGGAGAAAAATAAAAATAAGTTTAAATAAAAATTTGTTATATTATTTATAATAATACCATAAAGAAAAAATCAAGTCTAACAGTAACGTTTAGTTAACGCCGAAATATAATAAAATCAATAATTTATTATTTTTAATTTGGGTGGTGCCATCTATTGACTAATGTAAAAAGTTCGACCACATTAGAAATACAGATTCCTACTTGAGCTTTTTAACAGAGCTTTGTAATCCTACTATTATCAAAAAGATGGCGCAGCTGGATGTAAGTTCCGTAGCAAACTTTGAAAAAAGTTTAGAATTAAAGTTTTCCGGAATTGTATAAAAAAATTATTTAATTTTTTAAATCCTCAAACTTTATCTTGTGATTCTGTTACCAACATTTTTGATAGTGTTGTAAAATATTCGGAAGACGCGAAGAGGTAATGTTGAATTTGGTATTGTGAACAGAATTATATTACAATGAAAGACTTTCTGGCACTTTCTGGCAGAAGTTTTATTATTTATTTTTTCCTTATAAAGAAGGATGTCCTCTTTCATAAATTATCCTATTTACTATGTTCACGAGAATCCCGTGGCTATGTAGAGATGTTGGTCTAGTGGTTAAGGTGTGTGCTTCTTATTTGGCCGAGGCGGGTTCGAGTCCCGCGTGCGGTGAAGAGAGTTTTATTTTTGGAATTGTATTTTTAATCATACGTTTTAGCAAAATAGAATGGACAACCGCCGCTTCGCGGCGGTAGTTCGTTTTCCCGATGGGCTGCTATCTTATAGTTCGCCGCTTCGCGGCGAACTGCGTACGAGGCACAACTCACGAGCACCCGTCAGGAAAATGTTTGACCCGGGCGGGTTTCGATCCTGCGATCTTCTGATTCCTAACTGCTGACTCTACCACTGTGCCACTTCGACGGCATGCACCTGGCCGAAATTTTAGGGACGAAAAGGAACACATTTTCATACTTGTAGTTTATGATGTACAGAGATTAAGATTTCAATATTTTTAAATGTAATTTGACGAATTGAAAGATATTGTATTGATTTATTCATCAACACATTTTCCCACGGTTCCTCAGATCACTACCAAAAATATCTTGAAAACCACTTACTTGAAGTTGTTTTTGATTATTTTAATGTCTAGCTTTTGTCATAAGATTTTATTTTCGATTGTTAGTTTTTGATCTTATACCATAATAGGACGGATATTTTCTTACGAATCGCTAGTAGTCGATAGAAAAAGACATAAAAATTACCTTTTTCCCTGGAAGGATAAACGTCTCTTTAATAAAAACGGAAACATTACTGACTATTAAAAACCCATCAGAAAATAAGACACCTAAGAATTAAGAAGAATAGTTGCTTTTATTTAAACAGACCTTTATACAATTATAAACTGAATAGTAAACTGGAAAAAGGTAGGTAAACATTAGAAATATCAAAATATTTCTACCACTGGTTCCGCCTTCTTATTCGGCAGGTGCACCTTCATATGATTAGTCAAATTAAACTTAAACACGAATGTTCTGGGACACAGTTCACACTCATAATTACGTCGAACATGTCCATTCATGTGTGCTTTAAACGAATGCGAATTGGCCAGCTTCTTTCCACATATATCGCAATCATACAACCGAAAACCTTAACAGAAAAACCTCGAGTTAACACCATGAATAAAATAAATCTGAATTCAACTAACCATCTGGATTATGAATATCCATATGTTTCTGCAGACTGTTCTCCTGCGCAAATCCTTTACCACACATTGTACAAGAAAAGGGTTTCGATTGTGCGTGTAACTTCATGTGCATCTTCAAATGCGATTTGAGCACAAAACTCTTCTCGCATTTCTCACATTGAAAATTGCGTTTTTCCTTGTGAAACTCCATATGCATGTTATAGGTAAATTTATGTGCACAAATCTTTCCACATATTGGACATTCTAATCCGACTTTGCCACTGCTTATGACTGAAAAAAGATAATGAAAAATAAACAATATAAATATACACATAATGATACAAACCTTCCTTCACATTTTCTGAGGAATGACACATTTTGCGATGTTTAGTTAGGACGAAATTTTCGGCAAACGATTTGCCACATATTATGCACTGATATTTCTTGAAATGCTTCTTGAGATGATTCGTTAATTGCGTTTGGGTTTTAAATGCTTTTACGCATAAATGACATTGAAAGTCGCGTTGATCGCTATGCGATGCTAAATGCATTTTCAGAGAGGCCTTTGTGCGGAATCTCTTTTCACAGATGGTGCATTCAACAGGACGTATATCTACAAAATAAAATCGTAAATATATTTAATGATCTATATTTGTATTAAAAATAGCTCTAGATGCATGGATGAAACTCAATCATATATTCATGAAATATAGTAAATAATAAAACATATATGATATACCTGTATGAATCATCTTATGATCTCGAAGAATACATGCCATCGTAAACGTTTTATCGCATATATCACATCGAAATTTATTCTCATTACGATGTTTTAACAAGTGCTTTTTGAATCCATACAACGATGTGTACGTCTTTCCACATATATCACAACAATGAACAGCTGAATCTTCAGTCGGATGCATTGCTGAAGTGTGGTGTCTCCACGACATGCGCAGCCTAAACTTTTTGCCACACGTTTCACACTCATATGGGCGTTCGCCTAAAATGTATCAGATGTTAAGTAATATGAAATATTAATAATACCAAAAGAGAACATACAACTAGCGAGGTCCAATCAACGATTTATACTTTTTTAAAGTTTGTTATCTTAAAAATGTGATGATGAAATAAAAAATCGAAGAAATAACAAATGTAACCGAATGAGATGTTTCAATTGTTGGATTGCCTTTTGGGACTAGTAATTTTGTCAAAAATTGATTCTTTCAAATCGGATATGATAATTACTAAATGACAGTAACTATTGTCGCGAATGTGCACATTTAAGACAGAGTTAGAATATTTCTTGAATTTACCTTGTATTTTAACCCCTTAACATAAAATAATCTAAATATACAAACCTGTATGAACCGTTTTATGGTCTTTCAACCTTGTCATGGTGGGAAATGATTTCTTACAAACATCACAACGATATACTTGACCATGGTGATATTTCTGCAAATGCCGATGAAAACCATCATATGAAAGAAAGACCATGCCACATTTCTCACAACAGTAACTGCTCAAAGTCTTATCAATCATTATCTTATTGTATTTGCCTCTAGGGGGTCTTCTTTTCTTCACTACAATTGCATTTTTTTGCGTCGAGTTTACACCTTCTGTTTGATCATTGGTTATATCTTCGGATAACGCTTTACATAAAATGGGATATGCTTCGGTTAATGCAGATTTCAATTGGTCTTTTCTTTGGTAATTATGTTCATTATCATCACAAAGATCAATTATTTCTGCTTCTTCGTTTTGTTTATGGCTATGTTCAATATACTGATTTTCAAGAGTAGTTTGAATCGTCGAACTCTGAATTAAATGCCCTTCTAACTGGTTAATCAACTCCAGGCACTTTTTACAAATATATTTACAGAATAAATGCTCTTCTATGCGAACATTTAGTACAGAATTCCGTATAAAGTCACTGACTTTTATTTGCTGCTGTGTCTTACAGTTTTCTATGTCTACTTCAATTTCACGTGTTAACTCAGTCATGCAGAAAAGGCAAAGATTTCCACTAGGACTGTCTTGGATTTCTGTAAATAAGTTTACTTTTTAATTTCAATTATTATTAATAGAATGCATGTATCATACCTACAACACATTCTCCAACATCGTTATCAACTGTCGCGATACTTGTATAGGAAGGCATCAACGTCGGTACCGCATTTTTCTTTAAAAGAGAACCATCCTTGTAAAAGTAATTATGCTTCTCAAAATGACGACTGCAAATCTTCCAGCCAGGTCTCCTCATCTTTGTGACTATCTTGTGATTGTCGCCAAACATTGCTCTCTGCCACTCTGCACTTCTAAAAAACAGATATTTTTAAGCGTCTAATTGGTTAAATTGCATAGTTCAATCTGTTTATGATATACCTTTTCTCGTCTTTAGGGAAAAGATGGAGGCGAATTCCTTCGCATTTTTCACCGCCACAAACTAGACAGTATACGACACCCATCTAAATAAATTTCAAGATTAACATTATGTTAGATGTTTCGTTTATATTTGCCCATACTTACTTTGGTTTATAAATCCACTGAAAATCCAAAAGACGGCATTTACTGGAAACTTATGTATCATCTATGATTTCACCACTTTTGAGGTTAACGTTTATGCATAGAATATAACAGACGATGGTCATCAAGATGGAACCGATTGAGACACGTTTGGCGAAGGACTGCGAGGGCGCTGTAATCGCGGTTGACGCGAATATATCTTTATTTGAAACTTTTGTTTCCAAGTTGCTTGATTAATTTAAATATTAATATTAATTTAAAGTTTATATTATTATCTCTAAAGGTTTTCGACATGATTGCTGTGGATGAAACATTGGCAAATGGTGGTAATTTTTTTCAAAAATCTTGTACCCGACACTATTTTTTCGAAACTCATTTGACAGGGCGTGAACTCTCCAAACACTCAAAAACTAGACTAAACTAAACACACAAATTATAAGAATAACAAAGTCGTTTTCTATCAATTACCGGACAATTTATTAACTTACAATTAAGAAAACCTTACGCGAGCGGTACCACATAACGGCAAAATGCGGAACTAAAACGTGAAATTCAAACTTTTTTCTAAAATATTTTCTAATCTGCATGTTATAGAATGCCCATTCTTGAACAGATCGATTCCTCATTAAATATAGTTTGTTTTGATATGCATATTTATGCCAAAATGTTGGGTATTTATTGAGATATTTATCGCGAAAAGAAAACGTCTTTCCGAGAAATGTCGAGTTTAAGGTTTTCCTTTTTTTTCATATTTCCCGTAATGCTAGGATAATAAATCGTGCACCAATCGATTCAGCGTGAAAATATCTTATAAGAACATTAGGTTGGAAATAAAAAAAAAACAATAAATACCTTCAACTCTTTTCTGTAATATACCCATCAAAATCGTGGATATTAGAAAACCGCAGTCAGAAACTTACTTAGTTACTGTTTCAAATGATCATATTTCTTATGATCGTTCTCATGTTTTCTCAAGTAAGCAGCGCTCGCAAATCGGTGGCCACATACTGAGCACGGAGGAGGTTGAATATCTAAATGAATATTCTTGTGCCTTCTTAAAGATGATCGCCCATAAAATCCCTTGCCGCATATCTCACAAAAACAAGTGCTGCTACCATAGTGAATATCCATATGCTCCTTTAATATTTGCTTGGCTCGGAAGGGCTTTTCACAAAGCTCGCATTTAAACGGAAAGATACCTAAAACATGCGTTAAATACCTATTCCATTTATTATAAACAAAGCTAGCAGACCTAGATGAACCATTGAATGTTTTTTCAGACACGCTGGTTGCGAGAACGTTTTACCACAATCTTCACAGCGATGTTTATATTCTCTTGTATGCGTTTTTCCGTGGACATTAAACTTAAACTGTGATGTAAACACTTTGCCGCATGTCTCACAACAGAAACTATTGTAGTTCGGCAACGGGTGTACAGAACCAAGATGCACATTCAATGAATCGCGTCTGCGGAAAGTTTTTCCACATTTCTCACATGTGAAAGAAGGCTTATCTACGAAAAATACATAATATTTTTTTAAATACATTAATTTCAAAGATACGATAAAAAACAAGATGTGAACTCATGAATGTGCAAAAACCAGTAGGAAATGTGTGGAATAAAATTATTATGAAAAGGCAGAATCAGTCACAAGAAAAAATATACCCAAAAACGTAGGTGTAAAAATGAAACGAAAATGAATTACATACCTTTATGCATCAAAGAATGAAGTTCCAAGTTACCTATACTTCGAAACAACTTTCTACAAACCTTGCAGCGAATTGTCTTTTTATTGTTGTTGTGATAAGATTCATGATTTTTAAATGCTTGGTATTTCCAAAATACTTTACCACATTTTTCACAGCAATAGCCATTTGTTGAATTTGCAGGAAGTAATCTAGCTCTCTAAAAATTTGTATAATTTAAGTATGCATAAATTTACTAAAATTACTGCATTGTGAGAAATATAATGAAAATCTCTATTATATCCTCAAACTTGAGTTAAAAATCTCGCGATGTTCATTTCCATCCTCTGTCGATTGATATTTACAGGAAACGAATGAATACAAATACTTTCATCCCTTACAAACTAGCAGCATTCAACTTATTTATTCAGAGACTCTTAAGTTTTCCTCTTTGCAAAGATAGGTTTAACATGAGTACGACAGATATATGTCCCAGAAAATATTAAACAATGAGATGTGAATGAGATAAAATGAGAAACAATGAGATATAAAATAAACATTAAAAACGAAACTACGTATGTTGAATGCGAGAGAAAGTTTCTGAAAGATATTTCGTCATTTCTTTCGATATAAAACTCACAACAACTAATTAAACAGGCAGATCTTCAATTAGCATATAGGAACAGAAATTCTTTAAAAGACCTGCTAGGCAACGCAAAATATAAGACTTGTAAGCAAGAAAATCCGGAATGTATGAAATCAGTTGTAAAGGTCGCAACAAGAAATATATAGGGCAGACCAAACGATTAATTACCACAAGATTCAAAGAACTTATTCAAAGGGCTTATTAGATATTCGGTCACTTTGATAAGTCAGCTATTGCGCAGCATATCAAAGACTCGAGACACACCATTATTAAAGACAATTTAAAATTAATCAAACAAGCCAGTCATCATCAATGGCCATACGGCGTATGAACATAAATACCTGAAGTTAGGAAATACAAATAGATGAATTTTTCCCCAGTTAATGGCGCCCAGGGGTCGGTTTTATATTCGGTACTTAAGTAGGCTTAGGGTAGGTATAAGTCAGCGCAATTAGAAGTAGGGCAGGGATCATACACGTATTTTTTTGATATAACTAAAACATTTAACACATTTTTCTGTCAGTTTTAGACTTTAATCGCCCAAAGATGGAAGCTTGGCTTCCGATATGAATATCGAGAGTTTTTAACTCAAGATATGAGTATATCTTGATATGAGTGAGATATGAGTGGGTATAATATTGATTTTCATCAAAAGAATATAATTACCCAAATTACTTTAAATAATTATAAATTTTAAAAAAGTCATCTTACCTTCACTCTAGGATAATTCAGTCTTGCATTATCATCACCAACGATTTCCACAGTATTTGTCCCCAATTTAATAAGAGAATTCCCCTCAATAGGACGTTTAATATTTTCAGGAATGCAATCACTGATATTCTGATCAACATTTTTTGTAAGCAACTGCTTTAAAATACTACCACTATCACCAGGATCTTTCTCAACATATCTCTTATCTTTAGATGAAGCCTTTTTATCAAATGTAATAGGAATGACTAAAGTTGGCACACTTTCCTCCTTGGATGTATCTTTTTCCAGATCACGTTTTTTAATTGGTTTCTTAAATTGTTTTAATTTCTTATGCTTCATATACGACGCAATAAGAGAGTCTTGGATAGTGTTGCATTTGTAAAAGTACTCTTCAAAATCATTAACCATTTTCATACAGCCTAAACAAAGGAAATAACTCTCCATCTCCTGATTATCATCAAGAAACAACAATGTGGTTTTGAGGAAGTTTTCGACGACTCTGCCTTCTTGTGTTAATTGTATTTGAATATCTACTTCATCTTTTTCATCCAAAACCTTCATACAAAAGAGACAAATATGTCTACTTTTAATATCGAGAATATCTATAGAAATCACATTACAATAATTCAATTTAAATGATAAAATTGATAAACTGACCGTCACTTAATTGTGCAACTTTCTGCTTCTTTGAAACAGTTTTACTTTCAGAATTTTGAATAAGTTGGTTCTCTAAAATGCAATTTTACGAATTATCTTTTATTTCTAAGTCCACGAAAGAAAATACCTTCAACAAGAATTAAATTCGTATAATTATGATCCCATTCAATCGGAGATTCAATAATGATACCTTGAAAAGAAGTTAAATTTTGTGAAAAAAATTCAAATTTAGTTAGAAACTAACCTGATTTGTAAGGTAAGTTTATATCTGGTACTGCATTTCCTAATAATGAAGTTTTATTTTTGTTGAGAAGATTAAATCTTTGTTTGTTAGAGAAGTGAGCTCCACAAACTCGGTAGGTATTTCGGACTGCTTCCTCGGTTTTCATAAACAAATCTATTCTGCCTATTTTGGCTAACCATATCTAAAATAATTTGAATTAAAAAAAAACAGTTTAACCTAACTATATTGAAATTATTTGTATTCTTACCTCAAAACGATTCGTAGTTTCATGGGGAAAACAATGGAAACCAACATTATCCTTTACATTGTTCGCACATTGGGGTACACAGCAATGAGTTATCATTTTAAGAAAACCTACGCAATGTTTGAAAAAGAAATTACTTTTATGCGATTTGTGGGAAAATAGTAGTTTACTTGTTAAAAATGTGTGGTTATGGTCAAGAAGTTGCATTTCAGTTGATTTCGTTGTTAGGCAACTTTGTACACAACAAAACATTTTAAACATGAAAAATATTTACGTAGCTACTAGACATGTCAAAAAATATCGATATTGATAAATATCGATATCAAAATTTTGATATTTCTCGATAATTTCATTTTCCATAACATTGCTTTATTGATATTGACGTAACCGCCATCTGAGAAATTTAAAATTAGCCATTTTTCTTTTTAGGGTCACATTTTAGGTTCTATATAGTAATTCTTAATCAATTGATACTTAATCAACATCGATTTTTTGATAGTATTGCAATTATAATACTACGACTTCTATGTATTATTGCAATTATTATATTTGGCGGAAAGACTGATAGATCTATATAATTATTATTATTAGTAGTAGTATTACTTTAAATATCGCTTTTCGTCGTTATCATAAGATTAACAATAACAAAAAATCACGGATACAGGTTAGGAACACTCCTGTAGCTCGTGTATGAGTCCGAGACTATGTGAATTAATGATCACTGCCGCTTGTTGGGAGCTGTAATTAGCCCTGAAACCCATATACAGATGGCGCTCATGTGGAATTTCCATTTGATCGATATTTCCAAGAAAAATTCGAAATATTGGAAATATCGATTTCGACAAATATCGATATTTCATCATCGTCTGACATGTCTAGAAGCTACAATATAAACTCATTTTGACGTATATTTATACAAATGTTTAGTTAATTATTGAAGAAATTTAAATGTTGAGTAGTTAAAAATACATATGCACCTATATATATTAATTTAAGTTTTTAATAACAACATGTACTACTCTGTTCATTCCAATTGATATTTGTTCGAAATTTGATGTAAGTTTTCTTAAATGAAAAATTGAACATCACTATTTCACGTCTAAGAAAATAGTCATCTTCATTGTCACAGTTTTGCGCATAGAATAATACAACAGAGAGAAGTAATCTGGAGTTCTCTGTAGGACTCATAGAATAATTCAATACAGAGAAGTCCAACTCATTGTCTGTGAAAAAAAGTGGCGACGAATTGTTTGGCGAACTGCGAATTTGCTGAAATCATTGTTGTCTACAGCATTTTTATGAAATACTTTTTGGTTCTAAAGTCGTTGTCGTCTTGGCTACGGTTACTTGATTGTAAGTAATATTTATTGCAAAAAAAGCAAAAATGGGGGTATCGAGATTGTAAGTATTTAATCATGAATGTCATATACTTTATAATGCAAAGAAATGCTGAGCTTGCAGTGGTAAGATACGCGCTCTGGAATGTACATTATCATCGAAATTTCACAATTTAAACTTCGAATGGAAGTGATATAAAAAGACATTTCAACAAAAAAAACAATAATAGAAGAACTAGAGTACATCTGGAGATTCATATTTCCTAGGATGATTAATTGATAACAAATCGATTGGTATGCATTTTAATGAAATGTAATTAATACATTAAATTTTATTCGTTTTAGATTAGAAAAAATGCCCATTAGAATTGACAGAGCGATTCGCCAAACATTTTAAGATGCACTTCAAATAATGTCATGCGCTCAAATCAAAAATGGTTTCACCAACTACTCAAAATTAATTGTTGATGTTTAGATAGGGTACAAACCCTACATTTATAGAAAACACATCAATTGAAAAAACATTAATGTTTTAAACAGATATCATTGATCGTGATCAGTAATTGGCTTCCTATCATGGGTTTTTAAGTGTTGTCTCATATTAAATTTCTCCCCGAAGGATTTCCCACACTCCGGACAAGGATGTGGTTTCTCTTTGGTATGTCCTCGCATGTGTCGCCCCAAATGCGAAGGTGTTAAAAATCCACGACCACAAATTTCACATTGAATATTACGTGTTCCTGCGTGAATATCCATATGAATTTTATGCGAGTTCATATGAATGAATTTCTTCCCACATATATCGCATTCATACGGATGTACACCTTAAACATATACCGGATGAGTTTTTTTTAATGTGAAAACTTAAAATACCTCAAGAAATAAGCAGTCTACGAAAAAAATTGAAGATAATCAAAATGTAACCATCCCATGGGGGAAAATGATCGTGGTTTACTCAGATTCATAAAATTGATTTTTATCGCTTACAGAAGCGAATGCCATACGATTTCCCGTGGATAACAATGACACGAAGAATATAATAGGGGTACTCGACGGCGCGGGATCGAGCTATATTAGTGCCGAGCTGTAGTAGATATAAAGCAATGTACATCAATGCCCGCAGATAAAGCAGGTGATATCATGTTTGGTTGTGTGATTCTTGGTAACATGTTACGTGGTACGCACTTTCGCAGCTATCGTATTTAACATTTCAAAGTTACCCCCACGCCCACCCACTGGGTCTGGCCTTGGGGGGTTAAGTATAACACGGTATTTTTCCTCCATGGAATGGTTACTTTTTGATTACCTTTAACTTTTTCGCAGATGTCTTATTTCTTGCGATATTCGAAGTTTGCATTGATAATTCTAGTAAGTTGACACACATTGTTTAGAAATATAAAATTACCTTCATGAATATTATTATGTCTCTGCAAATTTATCTTCTGCGTGAATGTCTTATCACATATTTCACAACGAAATTTATTTTCATTTTTGTGTTTCCTCATGTGCATCTTAAACCCACTGATTGAAGTGTATTCCTTGCCACATTGGTCACAACAATATGTCTGTATTTCAGCAGGCATGTCAAAATCATCATTCATCTGTTCTTTTTTTGTTTTCTTTGTTTTGTCCGGTTTAGAGTTGATATTTCCAGGGGATTTGTCTACATTGTCTTCAATATTTCCATGTTCGGTTTTAGGTATAGGTTCCGATTTCGTATTTTTCTTTCTTGTACGTCTCTTAGTTTGCTTTTCCTCTTGAATTAAAGTTTCTTCAGTTTTAGATGCAGACTTTTGAGCTGATTTTGTCTCAATAATCGTTTCTTCTGTGTCTTCCGTTGGAACCTTATTCGAATTATATTGTATTATAAGAATCTCTTGTATTTCTTTTGATTTTATAAGGTATTCCTCAAACTGATTTATTAACTCTAAACATGGTAAACATATGAAATGACTCCACAAAACATTGTGCAGTTCCACATTTAGAAGTGACTTTTTGATGAATTCTTCAAGGTTCGTTCTGTTTTGTTTCGTCAAGTTAAGCTGGATGTTTACTTCGTCGGTTTTAGTTAACATAGTGTTGCAGAAAAGGCAGGGGTTTTCTGTTTTTATTTCCATTTTATTAAAAGTTTTGCGATCGCAGTAACAGCGACGATAATAACAAACAATTCACTCAAATTGAAGGTTAGGTTTGAAAATGATTTTATAGAGGTATGTACAATAGGCAATCTGTGAAGCATTTGCTGAAAGCATCAGCGTCTTTGGTGCATTTTTGAGGATGGCCCACATTTAATGCAAATCTAACTAATTATTTAATTATCAAACTATATTTCATGGGAAATCGATCCGTAAAAGAATTGGCATTCTATAACATGCAGATTAGAAAATATTTTAGAACAAAGTTTGAATTTCACGTTTTAGTTCCGCATTTTACCGCTACGTGATACCGGCGGACGGTCGCCTTAAATGACAAAACAATGAATCAAAAACAATAATCGTGAATTTTTATTTCACTTTTCAGAGCTCTGTGAAAAATATTTTTAGTTCAGAATATAATCTATGAAACGAAATAATCAATGTAGGTGATCTGTGGAAACAATGCTGGCAGAACATGGGTAACTCTAGGAACAAATAAACAAACTTAACCTTACATTTTCTGTTCTGCAGCAAATAGCGTGAAAGTTTAAACTTTTTCTTAACATCTCAACTGTCGCGACTGTTTCACTGCAGAGACGATCCTAAAAATTTAAACGAAACCAAAGACAGTCCAAAGTGAAATAATGAATATTGTAAACACTTGCGTGTTCTGTAGGATTGAACTATTAGATTTCGACCAAACAAATATCACTCTAGCAACGACTGACATAGGAGAAGAAAACCTCGCCGAGTTTATCAAGACTTCCATTCTGCATCTCAGCAAATATGAAGAATTACATAGCAATTACATATGTGAATCATGCCTTGATACGATAAACGCTTTAGAAGAACACTTCATCAAGAGTCACAACATTCAAAAAGCACTCGTAGATCAATATTTCAGTGCTAATAATCCTAACGATACTATAATCGATGTGAATGATGCTGAATTCTTGGAATATGTTCAAAATGAGAGAAGTTACAGCAATGAAGAAGCTGAAACTACATTAGAATTTAACGAAAAACATTTGAAAGGCTTACTATTAGAAGATGAGGAAAATATACCAAAAATTGAGACCAAAATTGCGCAAGAAATAAAGGTGAAAGTTCAAAATGAAAAAGAAAACTGTCCTACTAGAAAAAGTGTAAGACTTAGCAAGAAGAAGAAAAGGGTATACAGTTTGAATCCTTCGTATTCAAGCGATGAAGATGATGAATCGGAGCATATTGCGGCGATTAATAATGCTGTAAAAATAAAGGGCGGAAATAGTAAATTAGTAACAGAAAATCTCACCGTTCAATCAACTTCAAAGACGGCAGTGAATTTGAAACCAAGAGATCGAATTTACACTTGCGATATCTGCCAGAGACAATATAATGTTTATAATTCGTATTGGTCTCATATTCAGCAACATAAAAACAAGTTTGAGTGTAAAATCTGCCATTCGAAATTTTCAGAAAGGAGATATATGGAGAGACATTATTTAAGACATCCAGGTAAAAAGAGGCTTAATACAATTAATGAAAGAGCAACTAAAACAAATTTATCCGAAAATGAGTTTGTTTTTTGTTTTTTAGGATGTTCGGAATATAAATTCCCGGAATGTCAGAGAGAATTTATAAAACATGATCACTTGAAGAGGCATATGTCTGTACATTTAGGCAATAAGCAGTATGTTTGCGAAGAGTGCGGAAGGTCCTTTAGAGAAAGATACGCATTACGGAAACATTTAATTGTTCATGAGAAGACTATTTTGGATCAACACTAACTGAAGAGTTTGTGTTGTAAAGATTCCATTATTTGGTTAATATCGATCAAGACTGTTAAATTAGAATACGATATTGAAATCTTTTACGTTCTCTAATGAAATTTGTGTTCGAATCAAGTGCAAATACAGTTTTTTTCACTATTTTTTCTTGTGACAATAAGTTTGAATAAATTCATTATTGATAAGAATTGATTTTGTCTGGTTCTTGGAGAACCTATTAGGACTGGAACGGTTTCCGCACAATTATGCAGTACTGCAGGAATCAGGCCGGTTTAGTATGAAATGGAAATCGTTTAAGAGAGTGGTTAAATATGAAAATGGACTAGTGAGAATGGGAAGTTAGTCAAGAATGTATGGGAGTTATGTGCGAGCATTTAACTTCTAGTAGGCGTCTCAGAAGCAGTTGGACAGGAACGTGTGGGAATATCAGAGGTATGAGGAGCAGATTTGTTCAGGTAAGGCGCCGTTCATATCGGCGACTTCGAGCTTCTATGCCTATCCTTCCTTGACGAATATGAAGCTACTCGAAAAAACAACCTATCCGTTTATTACATGAGTCAGACAGAAGAAACAACGAGGCGAGATGTTCGCCGCCGGTACGAACAACGCCTAAGTCGCCTAAGCTAGGTGCAAATAAGCTCGAAGTAAAGATGGTACTGGTTAGAAAAAGGTGTGTGACTCGAAAAAGAAGGGGCGCAAAATCTGGATGGGCGCCGGACACGTGCGGAGATTGAAGTGCGACGGTTTGAAGCCGAATGGGCGATGTTGGGTAGAAGCAAGTTCAGAAATTGCATGATAATTGCTTAACCGTTGCCGCTATCGAAATCTCGATGTGCTTAAACGTATTTTTTTCACGAAAATATGTCAATTTACCTCATCTAAACACGTTTGTCTCATATGTTTTAGCGAATATTTGCCAGAAGTTTAGAAATCGCATATTAGTTTCTGAAACGTTTGCAGCAATCTGTAATGCGTGTGGGTAGTTGCGGTACAAATAAATTTACATTCCGCGTAGTTTGTTAACGGAATGGGGTTCCACTAGTAGCCCGAAAGCGTTAGTTAATCATCATTGCCAAACCAAGTAACAATAATAACATATGAGAAAAGGAAAGATCGACGTGGGCTCGCGTTGCTCAAAATGGCAACACAATCACTCTCGAAATAAAAACGCGTGGTGATGTGCTAACTTTCGACAAACTGGACCGAAGTGAAACTTCTTTTTGTTGATCGGGGAGGAAGAAGGTTCGTGTACGTTAAAACTACCTACAAAGACACACATTCACACAAAAATCGATCTCTGGATGTGCTTAAACGCATTTTTTTGTGAAAATACGTCGATTTAGCACATCTAAACACTTTTTTCTCAGTTTCGCGAAAAGTAACACACAAGTAACAAGATTTTGTAATATTGGTTAAAACCTCAATTTGGAAGGTATTGATGAATCTAGACTCTGTTAGTATTTCATTTTTTTAAAATTTGTTTTGAGTTTGAAATGTACATAACAGAATTGTTATGTGCATGTCTCGCAAAATAACTGTCTCGAAGCCTTTTAAAATAATTTAAAGTGCTCAAAAACAAGTATTCGCTAAACTAGGAAATCCCTACTTCAGTGAATGCTTATAGTTAATTTATATTTTCTAACGTTTCGCTACAATTTATAGCAATATAGTTATAGTGGTACATAAATTACACTAATGTTCAATTAGTTATAAATCGATTAAAAACGTTTATATATGAATATCATTTTGAACGTCACCGTTATCAGCAATTATTGGCTTCCTCTCGTGGGTTTTTAAATGTTGTCTCATATTAAACTTCTCTCCGAAGGGTTTTCCACACTCCGGACATGGATAAGGTTTCTCTTTGGTATGCCCTCGCATATGTCGCACCAAATGTGAAGATGTTAAAAATCCACGCCCGCAAATTTCACACTGAATATTACGTTGCCCTGTGTGGATATCCATGTGGATTTTATGCGATTTCATATGAATGAATTTCTTACCACATATATCACATTCATATGGATGTACACCTTAAACATATATAACAAATTAATCATACCAATAACATATATGGGGAACTAATTGGGGAGTGGCGATGTGATTGTGGGATGTGGGTCTGAGAGCAGTGTTACTGTGTGGTGTGGGAAGCATGGTAGTGAAGAACGAACAGAACGAAAGAAAAACGATTGATGGCAAATGCGAGCTGGGGAACGGCGACGAAAGGTATGGATAGGAGTATAGAGTGCATGTGTAAGAATGGAATGGACACGTGGGAGCACATGGCAAGTATGGGATTGAGGAAATGAAGGGCCCAAGGTATGGATTCTGAGGATGAAAGGAGTATGCAAAGGTGGTTGAGTGTGGAAGGAGTGAAAGAGGATGGTGAGGAAAACGATACAAGAGAAAAAGGGGAATTTAACGTGTTCGGAAGGTGTTAAACGCTATACAACCGAAAAACAGATTAACACTGCTTCTGTGTTGGCTATGGATGTGAAAAAATTATCAGTATCGATAAGTACCGATGTCATGTGCATCGGTCATTTTCGATACTTGACATGCCCCCACTCTGAGGCCATCTGTTAATCACAACCACCAATTAGGATGGTAAACGTTCTATGAGCGAAATTTCGATTCATGATCCTGTTTTTAAAAAACTTGTCAAATTCTTGCTTAGTGTCGATACTTCCCTACAATTCAAATTCATTTTAATTTAGCCACTTTTTGATAAAAACTTAGTTTAGTCTTAATTTACTCAATCAGTAATTTTACAAGTATTAATTTTATCACTTAGGAATTATTATTACAAAATGTAGTTACATCATCATTATCAACATTATTAACAGATGACGCCAATGTACATTTTCGATAACAATAAGTATCGATACTTTTCTTCGATACTTGGGTATCGAAAGTATCGAAGTTTCAAAAGTATCGATATTTCGTTGGCAGTAATTTGTTATGATTTTTATGTTGTCATTAGTATGCGAAGCTTTTAAGTTAGTAAAACAGCAAAGTAATATAATATAGTGCCTAGGTGAAAATGAAATGCCAATAAAGGTTGAATATAAAAATATATACTAATAGCAAAGGAATTTGCAAACCTAATAAATTTAGGAACTAACTTATTAGAGTTGTTTAAAAGACAATATAAAATTACCTTCATGAATATTATTATGCCTCTGCAAACATATCTTCTGCGTGAATGTTTTATCACAAATTTCACAACGAAATTTATTCTCATTTTTGTGTTTCCTCATATGCATCCTAAAGCCACTGATTGAAGTGTATTCTTTGCCACATTTGTCACAGCAATATGTTTGAATTTCAGTAGCCATGTCCAAACCATCATTCATCTGATCTTTATTTACTTCCTTTGGTTTCACTGGTTTAATGCCTAACAGTTCCGAGAATTTCTGTGTATTGTCTCCAATATTGGCTGATTCGATTTTAAATTGTTTCATGTTTTGCTTTCTTGGATGTTTCTTAGCTTGTTTTTCGTCTTGAATTAAAGTTTCTTCAGTGTTAAATAAAGACCCTTGAGGTGATCTTGTCTCACAGACAGGTTTTTCTCTTTCATCCGTTGGAACTTTATTCGAATTATATTGTGTTACAAGAACCTCTTGTATTGCTTTCGATTTTATAAAGAATTCCTCAAACTGATTTATTAACTCTAAACACGGTAAACATATGAAATGACTCCACAAAATTTTGTGCAGTTCTAGATTGAGAAGTGACTTTTTGATGAATTCTTCAAGGTTCATTCTATTTTGCTTCGTCAAATTAAGCTGAATATTAACTTCGTCTGTTTTCGTTAGCATTGTGTTGCAGAAAAGGCATGGATTTTCTATTTTTATTTCCATTTTCTTTAATTTTTCGCGATCACAACAATAACTATCACTATATAAACTGTGTACTATCACAAATATCACAACAATAAAATGTGAGGTTAGAATCTTTTAAGATGTCAATCTTTTTCATATTAACGTCAATGAGGTCATCGGCGAACACAATTTTCCCTTGCGTAATATATTCGATTCAATTTTTCTAAAGGATAGTAAAGAAAAAACGTGCTCATTTTATGTAATACCAGCACAGTTCAAAATAAAAATTAATTGCCATATTATTGGTCTTACAGTGGTAGCCTATAGTAGAACGCTGTCAGTTGTCAAAATAGTTGACAATTGGCGTTCGATTACAGCGAATTCAAGAATTTAACGATTTTAACCGTTCCATCGATGCTGCAAGTCCACTCTTCTATTGTCCAGAAATGTGCAAAATTACGGAAGATGGCTACGAAGGTAAGTAACTATGTGGCTAGAAGATCAAGAAATGAATAATAGAATAGATACTAACAAATTTCAGATCTACTGAACTGGGCAAACATGGAATTATCTTCTGAATCGCCTGGACAGGAGAATATTCACACTCATGAAAATTACGAAAAAATATATAATGATCTTAAAGGAACCTTAGAGGCAGATATAGAATGGATTCAGAAAGAGGAAAATGAATCTTTGAATATGTTGGATGTTATTTATGACGATTACTTGAAGATGGTTTTTGAGAAGGGAAGGCAACTGGAGACTATGGAAAATACTTTGCAACAGAACAAAGACTATGCAAACCTAGTACACATTCATAAAACCAAAGTTGAAGAGGTAAAAACATTGCAAGAAGATTTTGGTAAGATACCGTAATTATGCTAGCTTTCTATTTTCTAGAAACATTTTTTCCAGGAGATAAATCTACAATTGATATGATTTTACAGAGCTATAAAGATACTTATCAATTCAAGATAATGTCCTGTGAAGTAATTAACGAAAATCGCAACGATATTAATCGAGTCGTGCTTCAGTTTATTATAAACGATAGGTTAGATTTGCTTTTTCCAGTAAAACTTGATATTGATGTGGTTTCTCACAAAGTAATTGATATCGAAACGGAAATTTATCCGAGGGAGAAGTTATTAATATGGTTAAATGAACATAACAAATCTATACTGGAATTAATTCTGACATTGAGGAAAATATTGATTAAAAATCAAGCAATGCTTTCATCGAAATGATTTTGTATTTTAAGCATGCATTTAATAAAGTATTTCTTATAATATACATACAATAAACAGGTAACTTTCGATTTGAGCGGCCTTGAAAAACTTTGAGGTTTTAGTCGAAAGATTTGAGAGCCTTAAATTTCCCTGTGAGGTAGAATTTTGTCGGATAGTTAAATGACACTGAAAAACATGAAATGAATACTTAAATAATTGTTTCGTCATAAGAATGGAGTTTGAATTTCCTTTATACGATATAATAACTATTTCGATGTGCTGCGTACAAACTGAGTTATCGTAGATTTAATCACGCATATTTGGAGTAATATTATTTAAACAACTGTAATAACCTAAGAAATGTCTTTCTATTCTCTTTTATAAGATATATCAATCATTTCCTTACTATTAAAACACTATAGATTATACAGAATAAATCTCTGATATTGATTAGTCGACTGCTAATGGCTAATACCTGGTTCTTTTCGTACGAGGCACGTCCTATGACGACCGCCATCAAAATAAATCAATAAATAAATCAAAATAATCAAAAAAATCGAAATAACTATTTCAATTATAAACTGATGGTTTATTATAATTTTACTTAAATTAAATAATCTACTGATATAACTGAAATAAGTTTACGCATTTATTATGCCCACTTATTTATAAATCAACATCAGACATTCATCTATCCATCGCTTTCATAAGTCGTGCCGCTCCAGCAATCACTGATTATTGTTGTCCCAGGCTTATCCTTATCTTTGCTTCCCACGACCTTCATAAAACACTTCCGGGACTCTCTTTCCACTTCACCAAACACCCATTTTCCTTCCACTTGTTTTCCTCGGTGATATTTTCGTTTTCCGAATTTAGATTTGTCAATCTCAACAACTTTGCCTAGGCCGCCCAACATTGCTTCTTCACTTTCGCACTCGGCTATGCACACTTCCTGGCAGAAATATTTCCAGTCGCTTACTGAATTAGGGGACATTTGTAATTCGTATTCGATTGTGCGTTAGACATATTTATGCAACACATATGCGTCATCAATAAAATGTTGTGGAGAGACAATCGCGATTTAGAGAACTACATTCTTCATATTTGTTCTGTTAATTTGATGCATTATAATATGGGTTCTTAAAAAATAAATCAAATGTACTAAATAAAATATCTTAGAATAAATCAACATTACTATCATATGATCTGTGATTACTATATATGATTTGAGATGTTTAGTGCTGGAACTTTTATAACATTCCATTTTTATTCACTCTTTTATTAATTTTTAATCATTGTGTTGATCCAAATTAAATCCCTCTATCTCTCTTAATCCTAGTTGGTTAAGATATCCTCAATTTAGTACTTTATTTCTACTGTAAAAGCGTAAAAATGGTAAGTAGCGATTTTTGAGGTTAGAGACTTGTTTCTATTGCCAAATGAATGTTTTGAACCAATTCATTATTTCTAATTATTCGTAGCATGGTCGTGTAAAAGTACGTACAACTGAAGAGCAACAACTTATCAAGCAGAAGGAGCAACATCAACGACTTCTAGCCTATAGGCAGGGCTTAAAACTTATAAATGCAACCAGACGTCATGATCCGTACAATATTCAAAGTTTTGCAATTTGTGGGAATATTTTGGAGAAAAATCCTGATGTCTACACCTTATGGAATTATAGAAAAGAAGTTATGGAACAAAAATTAAGACAACTGTGAGTGATAACCCCAAAAACAATACATTTAAACAATGTTTATTCATTTCAGAAATGCCAAGTTTTCTGAGGAAATTTTACTTTATAAAAACGAAGAATTTAATGCAGATGGAGTTGTCTCAACTCTAAACACCTTAAAGGAATATCTACAAGAACCGTTATCAATCGAAGATGTATATAAACTGAATTTATTTAACAACTTTGAAACATCTCTGGAACGAGTTTCATCATCTTTTACTGCTTATCAATCAAAACTAAACGAAAAATCATCAAAAGATACCAATTTTACTAGTACAGAAGAAAGTATTCAAGAATTTATGCAATTTTCGGGTGTAATTTGCCTTATTATTCTTCATACACTTAAAAATCTGAAAAAAATGCCTAATTTTGAAGGATTCAAACAATTGTGGCAGGATTTACACAGTCAATTAACTTCTCAGAAAGTAATGCATCATGATGTTGTGAAAAATCTGGAAAATATACAGAAAGTAATGCTGTATTTTGCTGCCGACGACTCGGAAATTGTTGAAAATTGGCAGGAAAATAGTAAATTATTGGTTGATAATGTACTAAGTGTTATTCGTTGGAGTGTTTGCTTTTTGATGAGCAGAGAAGTGGATTTAACTGAGAGGTGTTTACTTAGTAATCCAAAGTCGTACGGTGTTTGGCATCACCGCTTCTGGATTATGCAGCATCATCCGGAGCCTAAATGGGATCAAGAGTTGAAACTCGTGGAGAAATATTTAAAATATGATGATAGAAACTGTAAGTTGTTTTTATTTAATTTCTTAGTTACGGTAGAAGAAATTGCCTAGTTTTTTCCAACTTGGCTACAGTGAATGTATGGAATGTCTGGTTTAGTCGATACATCGATCGAATATTTGTTCGACATCAGTTATCATGTGTTCTTTATGGATGAAAGGCTCTACTGCAGCGGTTTCCATACTTATTACAGCAGCGCCTCTCTTTCTTTAATACACTTTTTTGGGATATACACTTTATTGCATAACATTTACAATAACTCACTGCATTCCGAGTGAGAATGAAAACGTCAGACGAATCATTACACAATGATATCCACGACGCATTCGATCTATCGAATTGTACAAGAGAATGACTGAAGCTTGCAAGTCGCTCAAAAGGCACTTCTAGGCTGTGTTTTACGAGATGTCTCACAGAAAGAAATACGTGAATTGGATTTGTATGTACATAAGTAGTAACAATATTTGTTATGAAAGCAAAACAAGATTTTGAAGCCAAAGTGTTTGAGAGTTCTTGCTGAGACAGTACGTGCACGAGTAGGAAGATCATGAAATGCTTGATATGGTCCCGAAAGTAATATGTGATGTGAGATGGTTAACGAAACATAAATTTCGCACTCAGTCGTATTCTTCATCCGAACACGAGTAGGAATATCATGAAATACTTGCCGTGATTCCGAAAGTAATATGCGATGTGAGATGGTTAACGAAACATGAATTTCGCACTCAGTCGTATTCATCCCAAATAGCATTCCTAATTGTTGCATAAAGTTGGAACGTACATTTCAAAAGCGAAGAGAGTGATCAATTCGTGTCGCAGATACATTTTGCTACTCGATGGCCAATCTTTGTAGTACGCACACGAGTAGTGGCTAAGATGCGGTCATGAAAGTTATGTTGTCAATGAACACAAGTAGTTCTAAAGTACGAAAGCAGTATGCGGTAGGTGTGCTTCACGTCGACGCGCATAACGATTAGAGTACAGCTAATACGTAAATATTGTTGGTCTTTGATCTTCTCGCTGACTGAAGGTAAATCGAAGCAAACAGCATAAATATAATACACACCAAAGTATGATGCCTTTCAACATGTTGGTCGTATGCTTTCTCACGAACCTCGATTAGTTGCACAACGTGTTGCGCAGAGTAGCAGTGCTACTCGATACGTTCGAGCATTCGGGCCGATCGACGAATAGCTCCCTGGTTGATCCTGCCAGTAGTCGTATGCTTGTCTCAAAGATTAAGCCATACATGTCTCAGTACAAGCCAAATTAAGATGAAACCTCGAAAGGCTCATTAAATCAGTTATGGCTCCTTAGATCGTACCCAGATTTACTTGGATAACTGTGGTAATTCTAGAGCTAATACATGCATAAATAGTTCTGACCAGGGATGGAAGGAGCGCTTTTATTAGATTAAAACCAACTTGCGGCTGCGATTTAAATTTGGTGCCTTGGGATTCACACATACCTATGGCGTAATATGTATCGTTGAATTAGGGAAATTCATTTGTGCGGGACACCGCTTAATCTGGACAAAGCGGAGCAGTCCCGATTGAGCGGTGTGCATTTCTTTATCCTATAACAAAATGAATATATCTAAATTTCAGTTCACACCTGGGATTATCGACGACTGTTACTCAAGAAATTGGGCTACGACTTGGAAACCGAACTGCAATTTTCCACAGATCGCATTAACGCAAACTTTTCGAATTATTCCTCATGGCATTATCGCAGTACGTTGCGAGAGTTGAGTACAGAGACCTTGGAAGAGGAGTTGCGCCTTGTGCAGAATGCCGTTTTCACGGATCCGTATGATAGTAGCACCTGGTTTTATCTGCGATGGGTTCTAAGCAACAAGGCTGTTACTCAGAAACATCGCGAAGTACTGCTCGGCGATTTCGAGCAGTTATTAGCGTTGGAACCGAATTGCAAGTGTACGTTTCGAAGAATTTCCTAATTCTAGCATTTAACTTGTAATTCTATGTTGCTAATGGATTAAGATTAAAGGTAATGTTTATTTTAGGGATTCACATGGCGAAATCTTGGCTTAACGGCAGTTTATCGCTGTCGAATAGAGACGAAATCAGGGAGAATATTGATGTTTATATTAAGCTTGTGGAACTGGATCCGATGCGGCTTGGGAAATATTCGGATTATAAAAAAATGGGAGAAGAGGACGGTTTATAATAACATCGGTTTGGAGATTTCAGAATTTCTTGGATAATAGTGTGCTTTATGTGATGTAAATGTTTGTGGATTTCGCTGATTAAAAGATTGATATGTTACTAGTTCTTTTTTACAAAACTTGTTTAAAATGTTTGCCTTTTTGCATTTAAGTTGTTATTATCAATTTTCTCTCTCTCATGGCGCTACAGCCCAGCTTGGCCCTTATTTTCCACCCCCATTTATCCCTGTCCTGTGCAACTTTCTTCCATCTTATTTTGAGGATCACAATACAGATCCTCGTGGTTTACATCATCCTCCTATCTCTTCCTTCGTTATTCGCTTGGGCATTCTACTTTATGGCATTCTTATGATGTGACCGGCCCACCGAAGGCGTTGCGGTTTGATGTATGTTGAGGCTGGTTCGTCTCTCAAAGCTTGATAGAGTTCCTTGTTGTGCCGCCTCCTGTATCTTTCATTTTCTCTTACGGGACCTAGATTCCTACGCAGTATTTTTCTCTCGAAGGCGTCAATCAATTTTCAATTATTGAAATCGATTTTCGCATTATGAAATGATCTGAAAACCCGATTTTTTTTACCGCGATTTCTTTTGAAATATTACGGTAGTTATTAGATATTTCTAAAAAAGACATCAAACTCTGAATATGTGTAGCAAATAATGAAAAATATTACATAAATCGTAACAAAACTATTAACAAAGCAAATTCCATGGGAAAGTTGAATATTTTTTAATATGTTTATAGCAATTTAGTGTGAAGTTGCATTACATATATGAGAGCAGGTACTTTGCAAAATTTTTTCCTAGCTCATTCACACAACTATCATGTATTAAATGATTACATGTTCTTCTTTGTTATGTCAATGCTAGATAGTCTGGGTCGTTCAAATAAGACTGTATGATAGTAGTTGTGTGAATGAGCTAGGAAAAAATTATTGCAAAGTACTTGCTCTCGAATATTTTTTACATGGTTGTGATATTTCCTACAGATGAAATAAAAATGTTCTTAATAAAATTGACAATAATTAAACGGCTGTGATAACAATTTTTATTAAACTGCAGCAACAACAATATTGTTGTTGTAACTAACTTATCCTTTAACCATTTTAATCGAGGTATCGGTTTTGTTTACCGCATATTTAAAAATGTTCATGCAGTGAAACATATTGTATACGGAACTTTCTGCGGACCATTATTCAGGTGCGCAGATTTATGTGACTTCTAGTATTAATTAACTTGTAGAATAAAGAATCTCTCTAACGCGGAAACAATACATATGGCTCCCTCTTGGAGTCTTGTAATTTTGTTTTTTTTCAGTCGAATTTTTCGCAACGCAACTCATAGAGATACAATTTGGGGTGAGGAAGACAACCTCCCACTTCCAAACAATATGCGCAAACCTGCCAACAACGGACCCCGGGATATTTCGTATACAGTGCAGGCTTCACTGTAATAAGCAGATAAATTAATATTTTCTAGAGGCACCGTACATTTATTTGAATGAAGACTATTATTTCATCTCATAACTTTGAAAATTATGAAAGGTATAAAAGTTAATGTTCCATAAAATACATCAAAAATTACTTTATTTGAATGATCGTCAATTAAATTGAAGTAAACCCAAATTTACGGCATCAGTAAATAAAAACACTATATAAAAATGATAGTCAAAACAATTCAATTTATATCAATTGTTAATAAACTACACCAACATATATTTCATTTATGGCACTAAAACATGAATATCGTATTTTAATCGACAATAAACAACGTAGTACTAATAAAATAAAATCGACAATAAATGTATTTTAATAACTGCATATATTGAAGTAATTCATTCTCAATTGTATTAAATAATTATAATAGTGTAAACATCTATCGTAGTAAATGTTATTATAGTTTCGTGTGAAAAGAAAAAAAAAACTGTAAATTAGTTTTTCTTTTCTTGTTCGATACGTTCCAAGATTTTTGCTTCATTAATATCTAATGTATTTCTTAAACTGATAAACTTGTTATTGATTTCTTCTTTTCCGAGTTTCTCTAGGTATTTATTTCGGAGGTAGATCACTGTATCAATGTGGGTTTTGTGTCTTACAGCCAAATCCAGAGCTCTTAAAAGAAAATTACTTTATTGGTATTATTGTAATAACTTATGTTATTAAAAGGGAATTGTCCAGCCTTCAATGGTATAATCAATAAGTGCCGTCTACAAGGTCACGGGATCGAATCCCGGCGGATGTAGATTTAAATGATTTTTTTCCAATCAAGGGTAACCAATTTCTAATATGGCTGATTTCTTCCATAGTGAATTGAATAGAGTTAATCACAATAGTGAATGTTCGTAAAATATAATTTAAAAAAATGGATGTTAACATCAAGATGAAGAAATAATCATTGCTGGGCGATTTAATATATATGTTACAAATTGCATGAATTGAAAGAGAACATGATAATGCTCCCTACCGGATTAGAACCGGCAATCTCGGTATTACAAGTGAGGTGAGTACCAATTTCGTCGCTAAGGTACACCGCCGTGTTACAATCATTCTCTTCTGCCTCTTTCTCATTACCTTTAAAGATTGCCGAGTCAAATCCGGCCAATGGCAATGTCATTTTCTTTCAATTGGCGCAATAGTGCGTTTTCTTCAGTTTGTTATATTAGCAACAGCAACATTATGCGATAAGCGATTAAATATGCTACGTGCGCGTACGGAACCATCTGTTTACCGAATCATGCCTACAATGAAACATTATTCGGGTCCGTCGAATTACTTGACTTATGCAATGTTAATTGATTTGAATTGTGCAAAACTTGCCTAACGCGGAACCGGTATGAAATACAAGAGTATACCGTAATATTTTATATGGATAAATCATGGGTGTCACTATATAGGGCGAAGGGGAGTCCGAGCGTTTTGGAATCTTGTTATTTTATTTTTTGGAGATTTCATAATAACATGTAGGGATAAAAACTTTTTTTTAGTGTTGTTTCCCCTTGACTTCTAATAAAGCCATTTCTAATCCTGTTAAACAGATCTGTGGCGGTCCAGATCACACATTAGTATGTATTAGATATTGTATTTCTTCAAGGTTTTTTCCACTGTATCTTCGCTTAATTTCAACTCTGCAAATCTTCCAAACCTACACATCTTTGCATCCAAGCGCAGGTATATATCTTCTCTTCGATCCTTGCGCTCTTTATCTGTCTTACTTATACTATCGCTCTTTCTTTGATGCACCATCGAGATCTTTATATTTCTTTACCTCGAGGACTTAGTATTCTGCTATCGAACGCGCAATATCGCTGTTCCCTTCGTTTTTCCATTGTCAACTATTTCTACTTGGGTGATAATAAATCTACTTTTTATACTTAAAACAATTGCATCATTTCGCAATCAACGGCACACCATACCCCACAGATCAGAATTGATAAATTAAATTAGCGGAAGATTTACTAATGGAACCTAAATTGAGCCATATAATGGGAGTTCCTGTAGCAGGATTCAGCGAATTGTTTGCGGAAAGCACATACCTATTCCAATTATGCAGTCTTATGTGATTGAGTATCGCATTGTAGACCATGCCGTTGTGCAGCAAGATCGATTCCGCGTGCTGAATCTGCCCGCCCAACAATGCACCACCCGCTAATTGCAGCGCCCGTGGTAATTCCTGCGAAACAAAAGATCAATTCAGCTGCTGCGAAATAATATTTGCACAACCTATATATAACGACCCACAAGCTCAGCTTCATCTAGCATTATAGGTAATGCCAGGCTAGCCGGTAGCTTATTGTAAAGGTAGCTTATTGTAAACAAGCACATAAACTCGAAATTTACCAGTACCAGTAAGATTAGATTGGAAAATGTCCAAATTGATTTACCCGCAAATGTTGAATATACAGCACTTTGTCATATTGATTAATAGCTGCATAGGCCTCTTCAGCGATATCCAACACATCATTGGAGGATTGTGTAGCCATCACTGATAGGCAGGACCATAGGGTGGTTTCGTCGATGGTGCGACAGAGGTTTAAGGCGTCCGTCCACTTGTTGTTCTGGATGTAGGCATGGAGAAGAGTCGGGAATGGGGATATTGGAATGTTCAGTAAGGAACCGTCTGTTCGTCGCACGTAGACAGAGTTTCCTATAAAGTCGTGAATCCTTGGACTCCGACCCAAATCCTGAGAATCGTACTGCATACTACAGAGACGGAGAAGATCTCGATCGAAGCAGGCTGGAGGACAGTACCATACGATCAATCTAGTGTCTTGTATAGCACAGAGCATGTTTTCATCTGTATTCCATTGGTATGACTGGATTTGTCCACCTATTTTTTGGAAATCTTTGTGTTGGGTCTTTATTTGGACTAGAAACAGGTCGCGGTTCTTGTCCAAGATGGCGGCTCGTCGTTCCGAGATTGGACCAGACTGATCGAGAGCCACTTGGATGATGGGCATAGTGTGTTGTAAAGTCGTGGAGTTGTCCTGCATGGATCTATTTGATGTTAGATCCATTATGTGTAGAGCTAAAGAAAGCAAGGTTATTGTGTAGGAGTTAGGTATAACACGCGCGATTCGGGAACTTACTTTTTATATCAGCAATGTCTCTTACTACCAATGTATCTGGAGATAGAGCTACGATTTGTGATCTCAGACTCTCCAGCCTCATATTGGGCCATCTTGGGGAGGCTACTAACCTTCCTTGGTAGCTGTACAGACCAACTGTTGATTTCTCTACTAATAAGACATGTCTGTAATTTTGAATAGGTTTTAAAGCACTGGGTTCACTAATTTCCTCAACATATCACCTATCGAGCAACATACTTGTCAGATTGTAGGAGCAAAGTTACATTTCCATCTTTCAACTCAAAAATCGTAGGAGTATTCCAATTATTTGCATTGTAGACATAACACTGTCTAGGTGTAGTTAAAACAAGATAACTATATCTTAAAGATAGTTGAATAACACGTTCCGGGACATCCAGAAGTTCTGTAGTGTCAGTTTGAACATCGTGGACAGCAACTGCTTTCTTTTCAACAACTGTCGCTGTATAATTCCCAAACTCTACACTTCTATTTACTATATTAGCAAAAATGACTTTCCCATTTGCACACGCCCCAGCGAGTTGTGTTCCGTCTGAACTCCAACTCAATTTAAGAATGGTCCCAGTTGAAGGCTTTTCCAAACATCTAGACCACTAAACGTTTGAATGAGATACAAATACTAGGAGCTGACTTTAACTTACTCCAGAATAATCACATAGACGTAGGGTATTATAGGACCCAACTGCGAATGTGTCTCCTTTGGGAGACCATGCTATAGATGCAATAGGATAGTCATGGTTTCCACTGGAAAAGAGAGGACGTCCTTGGGAATCCCATACACGATATTTACTATCTTCTCCACCAGAGACGATTAACTCACAGGAGGCACTCCATGCTACACAGAGGACTAAACCATCATGGGCCTTCCACTAAAAGGAAACTTTCTATTAAATATCTATTAATGCCTCAGGGATCTTCTAATGGGTATTTCAAGGAACCGGAAGACTTAGAAAATGAGAAAGAACATCAATTAAATGGACAAACCTTTGTGGGTTTTGTATTAGGTGTTAGGTTCTTAATAACTAAAAGTTTCCCGTTTGTGTAAACGATGGCTTGACCATCTGGGGACCATGAAGCTCCATAAACTGAATTCTCACTAGTTACAACGGTTGACCGAAGCATCCCACTTCGGGACCAAACTTTAACATACCCATCTTCACCTCCTTCAAATCAAACTAATAAAATACCTATATATACTTTAGGGATTCAGATACCTGTTAGTAAGCTAGCCCCATCATTACTCCATTGCCCAATCAAAATAGCACCTTTATGAGCCTCTACGGATCGCTCAATTCTACCACTACGGTTAGCCATATGAAAGCGACCATCCGCCGAGGTGATCAACATCAAATCTGTATGTTTACCGCCAGTCATCCCACCAACCCGTGGAACAAACTGCAAGTCGGTGGGGAAGAGATCAAAGTTGAAGCGAGCAATCCTTGTAAACTCATTGTTGGAGACTGTCCAAGACAATAAGTAGTTATCGTCGCTAGAAACACATGGATAGAAATAATATCAAGCGTCACCTTGCAATTTGTCACGTGTCTTACCTTGCAGAGCAGACTTCTTCGGTATTACTCCAACCTACACATGTGACTGTCTTCTCGTGAGCTGCCTCTTTATTCAAAGTGATTTTTAATCGCATTTTAGTGTATAGTTTCTTGTAACAACGCACAAAGTTAAACTGACACCTGACGTGGGTATTTGTTTGCAGTCGGCTTTCTATCTCCATGGTAATGCGAGAAGTAGGATACAAACTTCTTCAAATATGTTTGTATTGTAGGATGGAAAGTGCAAGTCATAAGATAACAGAGTAAGTTAGATTAAATGTAATTGGAAGATATAATAATATAGTTGAACATTTGGAGAATGGACATTTATAAGATTAATAAAATGGAATAAAATATGTTCCGACTTCGCACCCTCCTCAAATAATACGGCTGTTGAAAACAGTTCAGATTGGCGGTTGTAGGTGATGCACATTAGCAACAGCCGTTACTGAGTGTGACGGGTGACGGTTGACGCGAACCAACGGAAGTTGCTGACAGTGGCCCCTCAGGAAGAGTGGAATTGGTCCAAAATTGCATTTTGAAACTGTATATTTTTCAAAATATCTCGAGAACGACAAAATCGACCCCGATATATTATACCATTTTCGGAATCAGTGCGTTCCGCTCTACAAGATAGCATAGTTTGAGATTTATCTGAGAATAAATAGATAGACAATTATGACGATATATTGAAATTTCGTCAATGGGTACCCCTTAAGAAATTTTCAA
>JAODAC010082919.1:80913-109035 GCA_027575185.1 Mimaenictus wilsoni | reverse complement strand
CGTTCAGTATCCGATATTACAAAACGAAGACTACGGATCTGATTGAAATAATACAATCTATAATATATTAGAAGCTCTAGTGCTATTGGTAAAATTTTATTTTACGTGTTATTTTAAATGAGGCAATTTGATCTCGCTACTGGAAGGCTCGCTGCTAACTTCTTATCGCTTTGCAGAATCCAGATTTAAAGGAAGTCATTAATAGTTGAAACACTGATTTTATGGCTCAGTAGGATGAATGAAGCTATGATTAAATAAGTTATAATGTAAGAGCATATGTTGCTAACGTAGATTGGCATCATATCTTCGACTATTTAACGTCATCAACTGTAAAATATAGAATAGTAATTAAGTATGCTCGTAAAATGGAAAATATAGTCAATTTCTCTCTAAAATTTTAAACATTTACAGGTCAATTCAGGAACAAAAATGAGTAAAACTTGTAATAAAAGCTCAATGAAAGTAAAATGAGGAAATTATGTGGTTAAAGTACTTTATTTGCATGAATTATAGATGCAACAGGGTAGAATAAATCTGATTATTAATTAATTAATTGTTTAATGTGCTGTGCCATTGAGAAAATTTGTGTTTTTTCGAACTTTGTGCAGCCAGTAAAATTTGTTATCTTTAGAAGTTAGTGAACAATAAATGTACAAATGAAATTAAGTGGTTCGCGCTGTTAAATTTTCAAATATTCATTTTAAAATAGATGATGAACTGGTATAATTTATTTTAAGATGTTTTGAAAAATAATTTAGAGAATGTCCGTAAAACGATTAGATATGTTAATTTTATGATCTTTATTGGAATTGTACGGAGTTAAATACTATGAAGATGAAAAAAAAACATCAAAATGCTCCCCAATTCTCCTACTTTCTCATGGTATTAAACTTATTTTAATCACTGCTGTGAAGTTAGTAAAAAATCTCAGAAAAGAATTTTTTTAGAGATTTCCATAAGAAAAATATAAAAAATAAAATTTGTGCGTATCCCTTCTCCTTTACACATGTTGTTTTTATGACCCAAATGAGTACAAATTTTGCGAGACCCAAAATATAAGGTGCTTCGGATGGCATCATTAAAAATTAGTTTTTTGCAATTTTACCAGTAATTTTTCTTCGTATTCCCGAAGAGTCGGTGCCTGTGGCGTGTGTATGCGTGTGTGTGTGGGTATGCGTAAGTGTTTAGGCGCTTCGTCGGTATGGACCGAATGCAAAATTTTATATAAATTGAGATCATTGCAAAGAATAATGGTTTTAATATTTTTCTTAGCGGTTTTGTGCAGCTTTCGATTTTACCTTGTTTTATAACATATTTCATGTATTTCAATTCAAGAGAAATGGAAACCAATGAATGAATCCATGTTTTCAATTATAAATCCGGCGAAATTGAAATTAATTCCCAGTGCAATAATCAGGAACATATTCAAACCATATGAAAATGCATTAAATAAGGAACGATGATTGAAAACGAAGTTTTCATAAAATGATGCCTTTTAAAACACCTTATATTATATGACTGACATATCATTAACAGATCGGAATAATATCAGCTTGAAGTAGAAGAGTTGAGGAAGATTTTACTTTACCACTTGTTTCATGTTGATAGCTTAATATTTACTATACTAAAAACATATTTTAAAATGGGTCACAAAATGAATAAATCGAACTCGCGTGCACCCAAATGTTTTTGGCGGATTATAGCCACTTCAGACCACTACGGCGTTGGCGTGAAGTGATGAATTCTTTAAAACTTTGTGTAAAAGAAAGTACCAAATTATTGAAGTTGTTAAGGTATCTTGTATCATAGTACCGGCATGACAAAATCCTCTAGTCTTTTAAAAAACGATCGTCATTCTCTTGACGATGTGTTTAAAAATGTACAATATAATCGCGCAATAAAAATGTTTAATATGTATTCTTATGATAATCGCATCCACTCTTCACTGAAACTACTCAACTTCCCTCAATGATTCCACTGTAATTAGGCCTTAATCAAAAGAAATAAGCTCGAAAACATTATTTAAATTGATAATGATGATGTACCAATTTGTACCATCAACATTTTTAGTTAAACTATTTTAAGAAAAAAAACGATTAAGTAGTTTAAGAAGAATGTCATTCTAATCAATGAAATAACGGAGAAAATAAAGAAAATCCGCAAATATCTTCAAACGAACGAGTCGATGAACCCGACAGACACATGTTTCAAACATAAACTTCAATTGTATGGAACAGTTTACTCAAATAGCGGGTAGAAAGTCAACCTTGCCTTTTTAATTCCCGCTTCGCCTTTCCTGAATGGTTTATGTCTCCATTGCCCGAAAGCAGCGGCAACTGGAACAAGAAAAAAAGCAGACCACTGCTATCGATACGTTAATTACGATTAAACACGTTTCTGGTGAGCATTGACTTTGTCTTGTAGAGCTGGTACTCTCTAGAATTTGTGATTATAATAGTCGCGAAATTGACGAGCCAAGCAACTAGATTTTTCTAACCTACAAAACGTTAGGAAAATCAGTTAGGAATGAAATGTGAAACTTGATGTGATAAAAACGGAATACCCTTGATATTATTAGAATTGATTCACTATTGTCTCTAAAAATATGTGATGTCTTTTAAAGTCTGGCATTTATAAAGACAAATTATGATATCAACAGATAGGGACATTTAAATTTTGTTTTACTTTGGTGGACCGGGTGTACATCATTTTCCCTAAATGACAATAGAACAATACATACAATGGCCCTTAAATTTTACAATAATGCCCTTTGTTACATATATAGGTTCGAAATTGTTACCCGTACCCTTTTCCTACTCAAACTCAGAATTTTAACTATTTTAAAGACTTCTGAAGTTCGCTAGAGGTAGACGAAGATGACTAATACTGACTTTAAATACTGGTCAAATATATACTCTACATTTCTGCTAGAATTTACATATTAAACTTATAAACATCCCACGTGAAAGTTCTTAATTAGACAAATTCGAGTCAATGACACATATTAATCAAACGTAAGGAGCTGGCCTCAACATTGATTTGCTCAAATCTGATTAAATACATTAACAATGACGATGATACCCGGTACCCGGAATATTAATGATTGATTAATACTGATAACAAGGTTAATAAGGTAGCTACGAATTTGTCATCTCGTTCTCTTTATACTTTCATGTATCTCTACTTTGTTTATTCTTTTAACGAACTCCCGTATGCATACGAGTAATTAAAGATGAAAGAAAATATCCTTGATGCAGGAGAGTACTCGTCATATATAGTTAGTTATAATTCAACTTTTATTGTTTAATTATTATTCTTCCTGGAATAGAATGCATTTCCACAGGAAGTTTCGATTTGTATATTTTACAATTTTAATTTTTATTATTAGATGACGATGGAATCAATAAAATCATCAGATATTTAAACTAAACTTCCTTAGAAATATTTTGTTTGGTTTAATTACATAAAAATAGCTTCAAAATGATCTTGTAAATACTAGTATATTTGGTTTGCTAGTTGTTGCTTAAACAGCGTCGTTGCCGGTGGTGAACGTTTTGCCGAAAAAGCAATTGATTTTACCACAATGGCAACAATGGCCTTTGTAGCATATATTGGTTCAACAATCAAAAACGACTCAAAATTTGTATATTGGATATTTATGAGGGACATTCATTCCTTTGTGAAGTGTTTCACTCAATTTATCACTGGGCTTGTTATAATACAAGTTACTTCTAATTGATAATTTCATCGTTATCAATGTATTCATGTAAATTGTTTTTCTATTTATCTATGCACTGCTACTTTATACTTATCATAATCTCTCGCTAGTTTAACTCTTCTTTAATAGTTGAACCAATAAATATAACAAAGGCCATTGTTGCCATTATTGTAAAAATCAAGTGCTTTTTCGGCAGAATGATATACACTTCTCGTTACCTTTAAATTTTGTCTCGCATTGAGCGCAAAATTTTATCGTTTTTATTTCTTTGATTTTCTTACATAAATACCTGTTTCTTCAATTTTCAATTATCATTCATAAAGTAAACGTACAATTAGGTTGCACTTCCTCAATATCTAATATTTAATGACACGTTCAAATGACATGTCAGTTTATTAGTTCATGTTTAATGTAATATACAATTTGATGTTGCATAAATCAACATAAATAAACCTTCAACATCCTCAAAAATAATTTATGGACAAAAATTATGACCTCCTAATTATCATTCGACCCATAAATTTTGTTAAAGTCATGTTTTTTTTTTCTATCAGAAATATGGATATCTTTTCGTTTTGATACCAAAGTATCGAAAATATACTTATTGTAAACACGAGAATTAAAAACGCCGCTAACGCCATCTATTGGACTGCAAAACATCCAAAACACACTAGATGAAAAAGTAACATCATTTTAATTTGATAGTTTCGATATTAATATGTATCGATAGTTTCATTCGATACCGATTGGATTGCATTATTTTGTACGTTTGGATACTTTCTAGTTCAATCGAAAGTATCGAAACGTACAAAAAATAAGTAGCGATACCTATTTCATATTTTATTCGATACTTTCCGATGACTTTTATAAGTGTAACAGTTCTATACCTCACTTAATCTTTAAAAAAACAGTTGCTTCTGTTTTCAAGACTAAGTAAAGTGAGTATATTCACCGACAGTGAGCTGGTGAAACTCCAAACGTCCCCACCTCATGAGGACGTTCTTCGCACGTCTTCCTAGGCGCCATTAGAGCACCACAATGACCATCTCCATCGAAGGCGGAGTCATGCGTCTGTCGTTTTGCGCCTTCATGCCGTTGCCTTTTTTCGCGTCGCTTGTGTGATTACCAAAATACTCCTACTACCCTAGTTTGCGCTCTGTGTATAAATTCTCAAGGACTATAGTCTAAGGTCACAGTCAACAATCAGCTCCTCGCAATACGCATACGAAGAGATCCCCGCGCACGTCTAATCAAGATGCATTTGACCACGTTCATCAATACCAGTTGCTTAATAGTGCTAGTGATCACGAGCGTCGTTCGCGCCGACGACTATCTGCAGGAGACGCAGGCTAGTTGCGAGCGGGACCAAGATATGATCTCCTGCGGCAAGTACCGCCTGCTACGCTATCTGGATACGACCAGCGGTGGCACGGTGCTGGAGACGAACACCACTTATCCGGTGCAATTAGTGAAAATCCACGATCCCGACGAGACTGGCAGCTTCTTCACCGAGGAGAGCCGTGGCCTGGCCCACGAGGGCGAGTTTGGGAAGATGCTCAAATTCCTGCAATCACGCGCCGATCGCTTCCTGCGCACGCAGGGCGTCACTGTGCCTCTGCCAGACGGTTTTCGGGTCATCAACGACGACGGTGAGAACGTTGAAGGTATTTATCTGCAAAATAAGCGTTACCAACTCAAAGATCATGGAATTAACCCCTTTTTTTGGGTTTTACAGAATGGAATGGGCTTTTATCAAAAAGTAATTCACGCTTTTAATCACGCTTATAACCAATATCATCATAGACATAACGGCTTAATATAATGGCATCGATTTTGTTATAGTCGCACATTAAAAATTAATTTAAAACCGCTTAAACTTCAATTACGCACAATAATTTTCAGGGTGGTTTATTGCACCCACCCACCCGTAATTTATTGTGAGTAATGCAGGTTAGCAATCGCTGACAGCCATCGTGAAAATTGCACACGCCATTATTGTGCAAGTATGCACGCATCCCGCATATATATCAAAAGTTATTGATGGCTGCGCTGCAGTGACGCTTCGATGCGTGGTGCATCCATCGAATCGACCAGATTGGACTAATTATTATGATATGTTTATTGGTCCAGCGTGATTTATCCCACGTCAAATGCGAAAACTATGTCGGCGAACAATAATAAATCGCTCGGGATTTAAAATTCAAATTCCAAGCATTATAGCATCCATCAACATATCGTTTGCAATCACTTTGATTTGAAATTTATACCACCATTTGCGGGAAGTGCGAAAATAATCCACTTTTGTGCAAATTCTGCTGCGAATGATGAGGCAAACATGTATGAGCTAATGTGATTATTGGGAAACACATGAATTCCCAAAGGAAATCCTAATAATATTGCTTTATTTTCATCATTACAAAGATTCTAATTTTACTTTGGCTAGATAAAGATGTTTTATAGATAAAATTTAATTTTCATGTTAATTTAGTAAATTATTAGCGAATTTAGTAAATTTTAGTTTCTACACATATATAAATAATGATACATGTGTGTAAATGTCGATTTTGGCCATGCTGATGTTAAAAGCCCAAGCGTTGGCTGCCAGCAATGATATTATCCGTGTTAGACAGGTTCCGTGTTGGACAGGTTCTGTGTTAGATAGGTGCAAGATCCGTTTTCACATAAGAATCGTATATTTTCGTATTTATATTTGTTCTAACGTCTTTTTAATGTATAAATCTTAGTAATCAGACCATGACGACTAAAAGGGTGTACGATTTTGAGACATGCTTACTGCTTAACTCAGATTTCCACCAGTTCCAATATGTGGAAAAGCCACCTTCCGGTGCATACATACGAATAATATTTAGATCTCATTAAAAACTTATTGACTTTACGAAACTACAGAAAATTCCATAGTAAAACTTTAAATTTAATTTAATAAACGTAGGAAAAATAAGTTAAAAATGTTGAAGTACAGTTGATACAGTCCAATTAAAACCAAAATTATTTGTACATTTTGTTAAATAATGGCTGTGAAATAATCTGTTAAATAATTCATTTTTGTGTCAATCACTGATTTACTCATTAATCCAATTTTTACTCGTTTAGTTCCAATAAAACTGTATAGAAGTATTAAAAGAAAGTACTTGTACCGTTATTTATACATGTGTGGAAATAGCGACTTTGGGCCCGATGCTGTTAGAAGCCCGAGAGTAGCGAGTGCCGCAGTCTGAAAGTGTGTCAATAACTCGATTACACACGAATATCATTCGGTGTTTTTTCGTATCTTTTGGAAAATATGTGTTCCTACATCTTTTTGATGTCTAAGGCTTAGTAATCATGCCACGTCGACTAATAGTACCTACGTTAATGCTATTTGTAGATTGTGGAAACATGCTCCTAACGATTTTGAGGTTAAACTCAAATTTCCGCCCGTCCCAACATGTGGGAAAGCCGCCTTCCAGTGCATACCTACCAATAATATTTAGATCTCATCAAAAATTTATTGAATTTACGAAACTACGAAAATTCCGTAGTAAAACTACAGATTTAATTTAATAAACCTAAGAAAAATAAGTTAAAAAACGTGAAATACTGTTGATATAGTCCAATTAAAACCAAAATGTACAAATAGGCTAATCTGACTAATTTTACATTTTTGTGCCAATCACTGATTTACTCATTAACTCAATTATTATTAAGCCAGTTTCAAAAAACTGTATCGGAAGTATTAAAATGAAATCATACTAATTAAAAGAGAAAAGAAGAATTAAGTTAGTAGCAAAAGATGAATATTTAGACAGTTCTCTTATTGAAATTAAAATGTTTCAGTTTATATAAACCCAGAGTTCTAATTAACATAACACGAGCTATGGCTAGAGAAATGCCGAAAAAGACGGGCGGCTTGACCGCATGCGTGCGCTCGAGCGTGGATATTAATTATAACGGAATTCGAGCATTGATTATTAATGCGCTCCTGTTTTTATTCGGTTTACGACGCACGTGAATCGGCGATTAGGCCTCGTTCACACTGACAATTTTTCGGTGATTAGAAATTTCGCGGGATAGAAATCACACGAAACTAAATGGAGGCGTTTAAACCTGAGACGATGATTTGCCGTATAAACATATGAACATGTTTATAAAATTCATGCCGATTCTTAAAATTATTATTTTTATACTAAAACTCATGTTAAATGCGTTAAAAATCACTTGGATCACTCCGACAATTTTTACTTTTTGAATTTTTAAGTACAAATCCACGTTAAATGCGTTATAATTCCGAACATTTTTAAATCTTATATTTTTAACAATAAAATTGAGTTACTTGCAATTAGTAACTGACCCGTAGGTCATATCTTGCTGACCGTTGTACCAGTGTGTTATAGTAAACAAAATATATTGAAAACACGTTTCGATTAGTCTTTGGCGTATTCGAAGGCTTCTGAAGAGTTGAATTAATACATGCGTGACAATGCGTGACGATGCAAGTGTAAAAGAAACGCACCGAGTCTAGAACGCAGCGAGTTCCATTTGAAAAAGGCCTTACCCGATTTATCAACCGCTCCAGCTTCCAACCAATAACGCGATTTTGTTTTCGAAAGTATTTATTACTCACCGCGGTACGTTAAATAGTCAAACAAGGATTAGACATGATGCGACGCATTCGAACAGGAATTTTCTGCAATAAATTCCGGAAATCAGAGCAAATTAATTGCGATTGCACGGCTATAAAACAGCATCGAAATATGTGCACTCATTATTTCGAGAAATGTGTGTCATTATACTAATTGTTTCATTAAATATACCAACACGTAATGATTTGAAGGGAAATATCAAAATTGCAACAATATTTGCAAAACTAAATAAATAAATTGAATTCAAGGATTTCACGCTGTCTGAGAGTACCCAGCGCTTCTTTCGAGGACATTCGATGTCTTTTTATTAATTCAAGGACGTAAATGTAATAATACAGATTGTGCTTGCTTAACACAATCTGGATAAGATTGAATTAATCTTGGGCGAAAAGGAAAATAAATACGATAAATTCTAAGAAACAACAAAAAAGTTGAAAAAAAAAATTACGAAAAGAGAAAAATTATGGGGAAAAGTAAAAAAAGTTGAACGATCAACAAAAAAAATTGAAAAAAACTAAATGAAAAACATATATAGAAATGTAATAATCAAATATACATTAAGCTACTTAATTATCTCGCATCGACAACCGATTAAACGTGATTAGTGTAATGATAAACGGAATACTTTTCGTGAACACTCTACATTCTGATGAGACATGATCTAGTTTAGTTTTTTTTTTCATCCTCCTACTGACCCACAAAACTACGTTTTATTAAAATGACGTCGTAGCCTAATTTTGGGAACATTTTTTTCGGTTCATGAAAAAACTCTCGGCAAATTGATACAATCGAAAAGCAGTCACGTTATTCTGATGTAAATTAGATGCGGTGTACGCGTCCATGGTCAACGCGTCGACACGACCAGCTTAATCAATCTTTGACTTAATATTTGACCATTAACTAAGTGCTTTTTTGGTTCATTTATTACGGACGCGCTGGAGAAAAAGGAAGGTAAGGTAATCTCACCTTAGAACGGTAGATAAATGATGGAAAAGACTAGATGTGCGTCTGATTACTAATTGTTAAGTGCTAATTCCGGTAGATGTATGTGAAACTTATATAATTTACTTCTGACTAACTGAATTCCTACTTAATTCCTACTCTATCAAAGCAAATGTTTGATGAGTTCCGAATTACTTTTGTACAGTTTCCTTTTAAATTTTACTGTTTTTCGTCTAACAACTAACGAGATGTGAGAGGAATAAGCAGAAGCTCGAAGAAGTAGTTAGAAGCAGACAGTAGTAGACAGAAGTAGCATGTTCAACGATCTTTTAACAATGAGATTTTATGAAGTTTTCTTGAATTTATTTTGAATTTTTTGGGTTTTGATATTCTAGAAGCACGTAAAGTTCTTTTTAAATTTTACTATTTTTCGTGGTTTATGAGAGGAATAAGTAGAAACTCGTAGAAGTAATTAGAAGCAGACAGTAGTAGACAGAAGTAGCATGTTCAACGACCTTTTAACAATGAGATTTTATGAAGTTTTCATGAATTTATTTTGTATTTTTTGGGTTTTGATTTTCTAGAAGCGCGAAAAGTTCGTTTTAAATTTTACTATTTTTCGTCTAACAACTAACGAGTTATGAGAGGAATAAGCAGAAACACGTGGAAGTATTTAGAAGCTGACAGAAGTAGCAAGTTCAATGACCTTTAAACAATGACATTTTATGTTAAGTTTTCTTGAATTTATTTTGAATTGTTTGGATTTTGATTTTCTAGAAGCGCGTAAAGTTGGTCCAAAGAAGCGTGGCCTCATCTCGTTGCTCACCCTCTTCGGCGTGTTCAAGATCAAAGTGCTTCTCGGCCTCGCCCTCCTCGGCATCTTCTTCATCAAGAAGGTCTTCTTCATCGGCGCGCTCATCCTACCTGGCATTCTGCACAGCCTGAAGGCGAAGTGCGCGCACGTCCTGCCACCGCATATCGGCCACAGCGGTCATGGTGAGGAATATCACGACGATTACTATGGTAACTACGGACATAGTGGGTATAGTAAGGAATGGGAGCGAAGATATAGAGCTGCGGCCGCTCAAGGTGCTCAAGGTCTTTTGAAGTCTGTGACTATGTAGAAAAAGGCAAGCATGTGATGATCACCATTTCAATCTCAGTCTCAGTCACAGTGAACCTCAATCTCTAGAGAACAAAAAAAACGTTCCAAGCCATCATAGTCATGTCTTAAGTCACTTAAAACAAACACGTTCGGCGTCTTCAGTCTTTGCTGATTTGATGATTCTTCCTTTTTTCACATAGTCACCTCTAAAAACAGTTTTAGCTTAAAACTAGAACTACTTACCCGAAACTAGCACATAGAGACACCATATACCATTTTTGCTCATTGTAAGTCATAGAGCACTCAGAAACAATTTGCTTCGCATGCGCTTTAAGACACGTTTGCATCATAATCAATATAGACGAATAGACAATAAGTACTTAACCCACGATTAGACCTTTAAGAATCATGTATCAATTGAATGTGTCTACTTTTGTTATAGGTGCTTGATCACGTGACTTAGCGCGCTCAATAGTCAACAGGAAGCTAACCTAACCTAATGTAAAGTTCAATTTTGCGTCGTTTACTTGTTTACTGTGTAAAAAGAGATAGACTAAAAGCGAGGAAAAGAAAATGTGTTCCCTTGATTGTACATTGATCTGATGGAATTCTTCTATTGATCCTGTCTGCTACGGTGAAGCATTAGACTTGATTTATTTTCACAGACGCCACTGTACACAGTATGCAACTGTTTATTTTGTCTTCGCATCTAATCATTGCATCATCCGGTAAACTCGTAAAATGTATTATTATCGACGTTTTAGTGCAATAACATTAGCCGTACCTTTGTAATTTATAATTAGATAGGATATTTATTTAATCCATTGTTGTATTTATGAAATATTTATTTATTGAAATAGATGGTGCATTTCCGAATATAATTTGTTTTTTGTATATATTTTCTGCTCACCTTTATTTCTTATTTATCATTTTTACAATTGGAAAATATTTAGTATTCGTCAACGTAGGGCCTATTTCTGATGGTACAGAATAACATTATTAGAAGCACTTACTCTTCTTCTTCTATGTATGTTAAGAAAAATCAGCTATCTGTATTAGTTAGGTTAGAAAATATTATTTTCCAAAGCGTGTTTCCTGAAAAATCCAGAAATTTTGCATATTCGTCAACTTTGATGTGACATATTGCCCGGATTCTAAGTTATAAATTGTGAGGAATCACATGCTTAGAAGCATCAACTCTTCATCTCCTATACCATGTTAAGAAAAATCAGTTATCTTTATTAGTTTGGCTGGAAAATCCATTTTTCCAAAGCGTGTTTTCTCAAAAATTCAAAAATTTTCAAAATTTGTCAACTTTGATGAACCGTAGTGCCCTTATTCTAAAATGTAAATTATGACAAGTCACAGCTTTGGAAGTACCAACTCTTCTTCTTTTCGGCGACGTTAAAACAAATCTCCTACCTCTATTGGTTTGACCAGAAAATACAATTTCCAACAGCGTATTTTCTGAACGTATGAAATACTCATTTCTAATTCGTTTAAATTTCATGCTTCTTTCATCAAAAAATATCTAGCTAAGTGCCCCAAAATTATAATAAACTCCTTATAAACTTGTTTCACTGACTTTCTGGACGCGAAGTTTTTTTTCTTTAATATTCCTTTGATATAAAAACACCACCAGTCAGTAGCTAAGGTTAAGACCCTTAATTAAATTTTTAACGATTCTATTTGAGGTTATTCATTACAGCCCGCGAGTCATTAAAACTTCTAAATTAGTTTCAGGGGCAAAATATAATCTTCATGTTGCACACCAAACTTCATTGTTTTGTACAGCGTTGTATGTTTGGTGTTTAGACCTCATCCACAGTCATCCACAGAGTAAACAACTTAACAAATCACGGGGAGAAGGTAACTTAATTTGGGCTTTCCTATTAAAGGTATTGCTAAAAACCTTTTCATTAATTTCCAATATTAAAAGCAACACACTAGTTTTTGTGCTTTCGTCTACGCAGTTCGCAATTGATTAAAAATACATTTTGCCTCAAACAAGCAGAAACTTTTTAAATTAATTGCCTTTCACCTTGTATATTGTAATAAAACAAATAATACCAATAAAATGAGGTAATTTATTATAACTTTTTTGATTTAATAATAACTTTCTATGATTTATTGAAGACGTTAATGATCAATATTTATAGTAGTGATTTTAGTGACTTTTGAGGAGTATCTTCGTTGTCCGTCACAGAATTGGATATACATTTTTGTATGTGTTATTAGTATAGTTAAAAACGAACGTAAAATATTTTAACGTTTAAATATTTCAAATTTTGTATATTTCACGTTGAACATGTATTTAAATATTTATACTTCCTTATTTTATGAAAGCAGTTTTTATATCAAATTTGCAGGAATTAATTTTGGTATTTCGCAGATATTATCGCGTATTCAGAGTCGTTAAAGTGTGACAGCTATAATAGTACGACACGTACGCGAAATGTGCAATCATGGGCAACTTTCGTTTGCTCGACGTCCACACAGTGCGTTTGTTACAGTTTACAATTATTGCAATTGCACACATGGCCGTTAACAGTTGAATATGTTGCAGTTTGTGCAGGACAATGTTGTGATATTTCTATTTCTGTTTCAGTTGGGTTGCACATGTAGGTTTTTAACAAACGTTCTTTAAAATATCAATGAAAGTGTTACAAACCTCAAAATTATCGAAGTCATGTTTGTATGTTGAGGAAAGTAGTACGGTGAAACCTGTTAAATGCGGAACGTGTTACTTACAGATTCCTATCTGCAACGGAAACATGTCTGTTAGTTTACGTGTCATTTATAAGGTATTATTTGTATATAAAAAGAATGCCCTTTATTCAATGTTGCGGGTCTGGATATGTTCCGATCAGATAGAATTCTTACTAGAAAACGCTAGACAAGCTCCAGGGATCATTTGGGTTTCTTAGAAGTCTGAATAACTTCATATGATGTTCAGTTTCCTGAATTTAGAAGGGCTATCATCAACTTCAAAGACACCTGACTTTATACTTGGTGATAGCTCTCTTGTGGGTCTGGATGTGTGCCGATGTGAGCTACTTGGGAAAGCAATGCTCCATTCCCAGGAAAACCAAGAAATGCGATGGTTCTTTTCTGCGTGAATGTCGTGAGAGAAAAGCGCAATATATTCTTATAGATATTCTTATAGAGTGGATCTTCTTATATATTCTTATTGATTAAATATGTTTTCCAGTCCTTGAGTGTACTCATTCTTACACGTGCCAATATACAGTAACAAATTCTCGTTTAGCAAACACGCGCGAGTACTTTACACGTGTCCCAACCAAACTTCGCTCAAAAATGCAAAGCCGAAGGAAGCTAATAGCACATATGAGTAGAGAGCGTAAAAGCAATAAGAGCCTATGCAAACTACGAGCCTTCGTGCGTACTACCAACCGACTAGCTGCAGCTACTAACAGTAAATAAAGTTAAAGTCAAACACTCCACATTACACTTAATCTATATCGGTGTAGTTGGCTCGTCTGCGTTGCTTGACGCTTAATCGTCTTGGATAGTAATGGATGATTCCGTCCACACTCGAGACCATAATTTATGGAAATTGTGTTCGAAGTAAAGATTAATCAAATCGATTTGAATCAAAAATTGAACACACTTAATGCTGTTGAAGTGTTGCAGCGCTAACTACTTACAAACGACCTTCTTGCATCAAAGCTTACAAGAAAACGACAAGTTATTGGAGATAATTGGAGATGGTCTCTCTTTATCTCTAGGTATTATTATTTTTTGTTTGTTTTGTAATTGGGAAATTAGGCTTCATGTTGTTTTTTACATTTTATAGACAGTATTTTACATTTATGATTACGCCACGCGAACAGTTGGGGTAGAATTTCATACAAAAAGTGGCGCAGAATATTAATTAGCGTGTAATTATTATAGGGTGTGTCAGTTTGACGTTTGCAACGAAGACCTAAATCTCCCAGGGTATATTTTGATGCATAGTAATATGGATGGATATGCTATGTTGGTAATTAAACGTAATTTTGTTCTAACAAAAGCTTTTTAATTGTTGCAAGTTGTCATTAATTTGATAGAACTTATGCAATAAATTGAAATGAATACTTTTTCGTGATATGACGATATGATATTATGTATAAATCGACTTTGTAAATGTTGACGGCAGATGAGAAATAATTAACTAAATTTTAACTTGTAGAATGTAAACACAAGTTTAAGATAGATTTGAGTTATATTTGATATAACAAGTTAACTCCACACCGTTTTTTGTAATTTCGTCAATAACAATAGTCGCGTAGTCGATGTAAGGGGACTGTTACACCGGCGGCGTCGCCTCGCCTCGCTTCATCGAGCTCCGAATTTGACACAGGGAGCGCGTTTCGGCTTCGCATTTTGGTGGCACTCACCCGTCGCACTGTGGTCCCATCAAATTTGCCGCATAAATATATCCAATTGAGCTAGAAAGTTGAAATTTTCAGAGTTTATTCATAGTGCTATGCCTGTTTGATATATTAAGTTTCGTAACATTTGTTCATCAGGAAGGTTCCTCTTTGGTCATTGTTAATTTTTATTTCGCTTCTTTGGTATCTTCTGGTGGCCTGATCATGTTGAAATTTCGTTTAATTATCTGCCTAATTCTTCTGAACAATATGTGACCCTTCTGACTAAAATATATTTCTGAAGATTATGTTAACTATGAGTTTTTTAAATTAGTACTATTTCTTTTGTTTCTTTTTCGCAAATCTTCTAATTTTTCGTCAAACCTATGAAATGTCTTCATGTTTATTCTTAACAAATGGATGTATCTAATTTTTGATAAAACGTGATACAGAATCTATGACGATGTCGATGAAATTCTAGAATACTCGAGAAAGTGACAACTGTGAAAGGAGGCGTCTCGCTATTCCCAAAATGTATTTTTAATGTTATAACTGTAACACTTACTTTACCTCCAATTTATTAAAACCAAAAGAAACCGGTTGAAAAATCACATTTATTTGTAAATATTTATGTCAGGTAAATTAATAATTTATTGAGGTTAATTGTTAATGTTGCTACCTTCTTTTTTATTAAAAAAAACGGAATAAATTGAAATAGTAACAATTTGTAAGACAAATGAGCTACATTAGTCTTGATAAAATGTTTGTATTCTTTTTCTGTGTTTCTTAGCGTTTTTGTTTACATTCCCTGCTTTCATTTAACACATTTGTTTCTTTCTCATTTCAGGGAATTTTAAATAAAATGTGAGAGGATTGCGTAAATATTTCCAATCCAGCGAATTTTTTTCCTGCCATAGTGCAACATGCTGATGTTTCTTGTTGTTATAGTGGAACCTAAAAAAGTTTAAATAATTCTGTGTATTAAACAAGTCGTGAAAAAGTTTATGGAATTTTTAGTTGAACTTTTTGATAGTTAACAAGGAAAAACCAGCAGTAAAACGCGACTTTTTGAAGTAAAACTTCTATACTGTAGCTTGGGTGTGGGGAGTAAACTGGCGAATGCGAGCCTAATTTAGGCGGCGCATAAATCAGGAACTAACGATCCGATTTTAACTGTTTTTTCTGTTTATGTGTATATTGTCCCAATTTGAGAGTTAGGTAATTTTGTATATATTTTTTCTTTGTAATTGAGCCCTTTGAGTTTTTTTTTTAATTTTTGCAGTGTTTGCATGAGTCGAGCAAGCGTATTATTCTCCGCGCATAATTATGCACTCTGTTGTTAATGTTATAGAAGAACCTATATTTTTAATATTTCTGTGTAATATACAAGTCGTGAAAAAGTTGATGAATTTTTTAATTCAACTTTTTCGGTTGTTAACAAGTGAAACTAATGAGTAAACGTGAATTTTAAAAGTACTATACTCCCACTTGACTTTTGAGGGTAATTGCAGAATGTGATCCGAATTTAGGCGGCGGATATCTCTGAAACTAACAATCCTATTTTAATTTTTCTTTTTGGTATATGTGTTAATTACTTCGACTTGAGGGATAGGCTAATTTTTTATATTTCATCTTTTTAATTCAACACTTTGAGAGCGTTTTTAATTTCTACATCCGTTGCCTGAGCCGTATATGTAATTACTGATGTGTTTAGTGATGAAAATAATAGGAATATATTTAGTTTTACTTCAGGCGTGAGGACAAAAACACGCTCATTTTTTTTAAGCGTCAAGCTTTTTCCGCACTGGAAAACTAGGAGCAAAATTTAAATGTTTAATGTTTGAATATTTTTCTGCGCTGGACATATGAGTTTATAAAGCGTGGTATATTCCAAAAAGATTGAGGCAAAAATGAAAAAAAAAACACACAATAATATGTACATTAAGTGCTTTTCTTATTTCACTGGTGTTAAACTTAGTTTAAGCGCGGGGTTGTTGCTATCCAGGCAGAGGGCGTGCGTGTCAAAGAGGGGATGTGTCTGGATGTGGCAGGCGTCCCGTATAAATGTAGCCGGCAGGAAGGCGCACCGCAGTATCCCGACGCCAAGCGTCCTGAAAATACGCCACACCGACGGCGCAGGATCCTCAAACGCCGCGTGTTGTTTTCCTTCCTTTCCTGTGTGAATAAGGCGCGTTATTTCGGACTTTTTCAACCCTGATGTATGCGTGCTTCTGGCGTAGTTCCTCCCCAAACTAGTTGGACAGTGGAATCAAAAGCAATTTGGGAATATTGACGCGACGCAATAAAAGTTACTTAAACGTGAGAACAATGCATGGATAGTGGATGTGTGTTATTAATTCATGTTGGAAAGGAACATTGTTAAAGTTTCGAAAGTTTCGAAAAATTCGAGGTAAACTTTATTTAATATATTGTCTGAGATTTAGGCATATAGATGAAAATATTTTAAGAAAAGTTGAGACATATCGAAAAATTGCCTCAAACTGTTTGTGTTAAATCTGTGGGAAGTGGCTCCTTTGTCATATTTTCAAGTTATTGTTTGCCTTATTTTGTTTTGATGACTTTTTAATTTATTTCGTTATTTTTCTTTCAAGTTGTGCGTGAAAAAACAGAAAAAAGTTGGTTTTCGTGGAACAATTGAAAATGTTTCAATTCTTTTTTATTGCTACAAACTTTTATATGAGGCAAAACTGTTTTATGGAGTATTACCTGAAAGTTGTTTGTTTTATAACTTCGATTTTTTGTTAATTTTTAAATGAAAAATGAGATAAAATCAACCCTGAAATGCGCAATTCGTTCATAATTTCTTTCTATATTTATGTTATTTCTCGACTGAAAATTCCTTTCACCCCTTTCAACTAAATTATCATCTCTTAACTCTCTCGTACCTAGACTTACAGCCATCCCTCTATCACCAGACAACTTTAATTTAGAATTAAATACAATTAGGTCTATTGCTAGAAATAATGGGTATAGAGATCACTGGGTAGATAGAATTTTAAAGAACAAAATTAAATTAAAAACACTCAAACAAATATTCCCTACTGAACCCGAAGAAACAAAAATAGAACATATCTATATAATAATTCCCTATTTAGATAGTCTCACAGATAAAATTAGTAATAAATTAAAACGCCACAATTTTCGCGCAGGGGTCTATAATCAAAACACTGAGAAATCTTTCTAATAACCAATTAAAATCAATAGATGATCGTCTAAACGACTCAGGTATATATAAGATTAATTGTAATGATATGTAACTGTAATAAGTTATATATAGGACAAACAGGTAGAAGCTTCAACATTAGATTTAAGGAACATCTGAAAATTTCCAACACTTCAGGAAATTCCCCGCACTCTGCCTTAATCGAACATCTAGCAACATCTGGACACCAGTGCGATATCTCAAGTTTGCAAATCTTACATTTAGGTAATAAAGGCCATAAACTGAACGTATTGGAAGCAATCTACATAAAAAGAGCCATAAAGGACAATGCTGAAAATGTTCTTAACGATCAGTTAGATTTACTTATCAACACCCCTCTAACGCGAACTTTGATACCTGCGTCTGTATAAATACCACTTTGTAAATTTTTAACATTCAGTACCTAATGATGCCGCCTAGGCGAAATACGTATTGTACGAAATTTAAATAAACAAGAAAACATCTAAAGTATTAAGTGACTTAACGTTTCTAACTATTATAAACATGTTTTATCAACAAGCGACAGAAGACTCCAATAACTATATTTAAAAATTGAATAAAGCATAGTTTCTCAAAAGATAGCTTATATGACAATACAAATTTAGATTCGTCTAAAAATTAATAATCTACCTATAAAGAAATTAAACCGAAAATACTCATATTTAAAAAGTTATTAACAATTCTTATCGCCATGTATTTTATATTGATATAATTGAATTTTCAATTTCAAAAGTCTAATTTTATCAAGTCGAACGACTCGCACCTTTTCTCTTTAAAAAAAGATAAGGCAACATGAATTACAGGAAATGAACCCTCATTAACAAGGAAATAACACAATTCACTTCATCATTTTAGCCTTTAACAAAATTTGCCAACATTTTCTTCTATTTCCCCACCATCCACCCTGTTATTGTTAGGCAAGCTTAGCTTTTCCGGTAAACAACCAATTTTCATAAATAAATAATTCCTTATTAATGGTTTTCACCATGCGATTAAACCACCCTGTTAAAGTCCTCTTTTGTTTATTGTTAACGCACATTGTGTCCGGAGATAAAGCAAGCATTAAAGCGTGCAGAGGCGTGTAGAAGCACAATATGTGTAGATAATTAGCGCGGCCAGATAATAAAGGAAGCCGAAACCCAGCATGCGATATGCTGGTTGGTTCAACTGCTATTTCCAGGCGATGCGCTCGTAATTCATCTGCTGCATGTGTAATTATTTGCACATTTATTTGTAAACGGCGCGTTGCGACGCGACGACGAAGACGATGTACGAGTAATGCTGCTGTATACTCCGTTTCACGCCTATTTATCTAAGGTTTATTGTAATTTATGACACTGAAAACGTTTTCTCCGCGCGCGAAAAGATTACTTTTAATTGCGTGCCAAAATAAAGAAAAAACAAATCGATGAATAATAATTATAACGATTATATACACGCTCGTAAAAACTGGCAATATTGAAAAAGTTATAAAACTAATTTTAAACTTTGAAATATTATTTTTGCCGGAGTTAGTTTTTATATGAAAGCGAATTTTTCGCAGCTCGTAATTTTTTAAAGTTTTAAATTAAAGTAATTATCGCACGGCGGAAAAATAACCGAGCGATGGCCTCGCCGCAACCAACAGACGAGTTATACGGCCAATACCGATCAGCAAGAATAGAACTCCGCAATGCTATCCGTCTAAGGTAAGAAGGATAACCTAATTTACAACTACGACCCATGGGGCCTATAAAGTAGCAAACTACCAACACCAAGCGCCATCCCAGACGACGACATCAGTGCAGCCGTAGAAGCACTTTTCCCGCCATCACAAGAACATACACCTTGCGAAGGTGCGACTGGATAGCAACCAACTAGAAGTCTTCAGCAAGAAAGAGCTGCAACGTGTAGTTGGAAAGCTCAGACTGAACAGCGCACCAGGGCCTCACAACTTACCCGTCGCCATATTCAAGTTAGTTGCACCAAGCTGCCCGGGTATGCTATTGCAGGTATATAATATATGCCTGATAAACTCGGTGTTACGCGGTTGTCGCGGTTTTATTATCCAGTTATTAATTTCCGCTTTGAACGCGGGGCCTGATCTAACAGGGCCTTTCTTACTCGCTCACTCAACTGTTAAAAATGATGCACACATTTACGTTTAACAAAATGGCGTTTATTTGTTAGTTGTACAATATGTGGGTGTCAACTACACGAACGTACAAAACAGTGTGGTGAAGAGAACTTACGTAGCGTAGGACTAGTAGAAGGTAAACAAGAGCGAAAAAACGCGGCCGGAACTTAAGCTAAGATGGCGTCCTTAACACCCGAGTCTGGCCGAAGGGCGCAGGGTGACAAACTCAAATCATAACGCCATCTATCTGCGCAGCAGAGCGATACACTCGGAATTCCCTAAAATCTGGAGGACTGCACATTTAGTACTGGTGTCGCAGCCAAAAAGGGTCTGGCCACTACCACATCTTGCCGCCCACTGTGTATGCTAAACGTAGTAGGAATAGTCCTGGAACACCTAATTCACTACAGACTCAAAAGTAAAATAGCAGGCACAGGAGGTAGTGCAAACAATCAGTACGAGTTCAGAAAAGGACGGTCAACAAGTGTGAAATCAATAACATGTGTCAAAAAGCGGACACAGGTAAACCATGGTGCCCGCGCGATTCTAACCATAGACGTCAAAAACGGTGGGATATTATTACCAAGTCATTACTCCAACAAAAGGTGTCAGCATACTTATACAACATCATATGCAGCTACAGAGCTATCTGAGTGTACATTGAGAATAAGTGACTCTCTGGACACAACTTTACAGTGTGGGGTACCTCAGAGATCCGTGCTCGGGCAAATGCTATGGAACATTCTCTATGACACTGTGGTGAGAACACCGCTCCCCTAAGGTTGTGATATAGTAACGTATGCAGATGACATAACAATAGTCGTGCGTTGTCGTAAGCGCTCCCAACTTTGTTCAACCATACAAAAGGCATATAGGAGAATTGCACAACTCGAGAACGTCTGCCTCTAAATCGCGCCCGAGAAACAGAGATAGTGTACATGATGGGTCGTAGGAAAATGCCAACAACCAACATACCATTGAATCGAGTCCGGGTACAACCTAAAAGTACCCTCAAATGCCTAGGGGTCTTATTTGATGGAAGAGTCGGGTTCAACGAACATATTGCCTATATAAACGAAAAAGCTGGCGCAGCAGAACACAACATCAACCGCCTCGTCAGGGAAAAGGACGGCCCACGCACAGTTAGGCGACGAGTTATCGTAGGGGTGGTAAACTCTATAATAATGTACGTGGCACCAGTATGTCGTGAGGGTATAGCAAATAGGAAAAAAACAGATCTTGCCTACTCTCTATCCAGAGAAGGCTGGGACTTGGAGTTGCACAGGCATACCGCCATTTTTTTAACTCGGTGCAAGTGCCTTAAAAAGTCGATTAAAATATTCAATTTTCAATGTATCAGTGCTTTCCCTTAATTTAATGGACATAAACTACATATATCATTAGCTCTATTCAATTACATTTCATTGTAATTTAGAAAGAAAATACCAGCGGAAGAATTTCCTTTGTGATCTACAAAAGCTGGTATTTGATCCAAGTACATGGTCAGTAGTTATTAAGCATTTTACTGACAATGAACCACGAGCCATCTGGCATGGCTGTTTCAGTTTTAATTTTGAAAATATGTACGTTGGAATTGACACAGCGATTCACCGAAATTTCAGTGCCCGCAGCTTGGTAACATACTAAAGGCAGTGTGTCGGAATTCAGCCAGGAATTAGGGTAAAACCGTAAAAAAACTGCTCTCAACGTTTTTTTTATTGAAAGTGTAACAGCAAAAATCTTCTCTAGAAATAAAAATATGAATTTTCCGAGGAGAGATTTGCTTCATTTAGGATTAAGCACCATTCACTTTAAATATTTTAAACATTCTCGCATATTTGCAGGAAAATTTTAAAATGTATTATTATTTTTAATCTTCGTACTCTGCATGAAAATTTCATGAACTGTATGTTGATCCTGCTATAATAACCAAATTCTACTCCAGTTGGTTAAATGGAAAAGCCTTGTACTCAGTTTCACTTAGTTATTACCTAGACATATTTTGCTTGTGCAACTCACAATCAGGCAAACGGCGCAGAAACAAAACAAATACCTTAAATTAATAATAACAAGAATTAAATAAGTAACCAATCTTTAAAGTTCAAGTAATGCTCGCATAGTAAGTAAAGTATTCGAGAACTTATTTAAATCGAATTGTCCTTCCTCTATGCAAATTTCGACATTTCCGACATTTATTTACAGGTATAAAGCTCAAATAACCCACAAAACAAATCGCTCCGGAACGCTTAAAATAGATTTGACGATTAAACGTTCGTCCGTAATACTAAACATTTACAATTTGCATAAAATACTTTTGACAAGTCGAACGAAGACCTAATCTTCCATGAGAAATTACGCATTCTTTCCAAGGCGTTTGGTGCTGCTAATTCATTTACCTCGTGAAATTTGTATTCGCAAGTGCTGCTTTTACGGCGTTTCGAGAATAAGGAAACGTTTGACTTTAATTTTAATGGCAGCGTCGCCAAAGGGACGAATTCATTTTCTGAAAAGCAACTGACAATATTTAATCGAAAAGACACCGTCGCCGTCAGCGTCACGGATTAAACAACAAGGAAAATATTGTCTCATTTGAAAGTATAATACGATGCGCATTAAGCGTTTAATTACACCCGATTGCTTCGCCTTCGTTCCATCGTTTGCGATTCTACAAATAGTAGATCAGAGCAATTCGTAGCTAAACGTAAATCTCGTTGATTTTACGCCTGCCAAAAACAGACTGCACGAACCAAATGTAAATAGCATTAAAAATATAACCGGCGTATTAAGCACGTCGATAAACATCGTTTCGGAGATATTCCATTAGCTTTTCGTCCGACCGTGAGAATGATACGCGAAATTTTAGCAAGGGCAAATTTCATTAGAACATCGCGTTTGTAATAAAACTTGTGACTTTTTTTACGGCGCGCCCGAGAAAAAAAAAACGATGACGAAAATGTTTACTTTTTGTTGGGTTTGTGATCATGTTACCTATATATTTTAAGAAAATTTACATTTAATGGAAAATATATACATAACAGGGTAAAAAAATCATTTTTTAAAGACTTTTAAAGTTATTTTTCTTAAAGTTATCTCTTAATGTTATTTTTTTTTAAGTATGAAAATTTCTAACTGTCGTGAACATCAGCCGGCCGGCGTTTTTCAAATCGCGAACACCACAGTGCTGTGACGCCGTACCACTTCGTTGGACTGCTGGCTGATGACTACCCGTCATCTGCTGAGAGGGAATCAGGGGATCATAAGAAATCAAACAAACTCACCCAAGCCTCGGACGGAACTCTCTTCATTTACACGAGCAGGTGCTTATATACAAGAAAGGCAAGGGGTGCGCCTCTCTACGCCTGAGGAATTCCTGAGGAATCGCCGTTAACAACCGTCGAAGGTTCGCGCCCTCAGTAACGGCTGTTACTGACGAGCAACACCTACATGCGCCTTTCAACGGTTTTATTTGATGTTCTTTGCACACATGCCTCATGGTATCCATCTGTTCTCGACACTAACAAAAATTAAAAAAATATAACGAAGTTATAACAGCAATAGTTATTTATTGACAGATTCATTCATTAACTGCGGTTTTTCTCAAAGCCATGTTTCTCTAAAACTCACTACGGTAAAGTTTAAACGCTCGCTTTTTGTCAAAAATCATAATTTCCAAAATTTACTAACAAGGGGAACGTCAGGATTGTCCATCTTTTAATTGTACGTGTAGTACTTAAATAGATATAACTTTGAATAGTAAAGTTTTTCAGAGAAGATACATGACAACTTTTTGAATTGTTTTCTTTTCATTCTTAAAGTGACGACAACTAGGAACATTTCAATTGCCACCACAATCTGCTAAATTTCCCGGACTGTACCTTTTGATATTTTCAAAGTTTAAATACAACAAATAACTATAAACTCCATTAAACATTATATTATGCCACTAACGGTTATATTACCACTAAATAAAGATATTTAACGATCTCTATAGTTGAATTTTTATGACGTTTAACTGAATATCGTATTAATATCATTTATTAAATATGAAATAAGCCATAAATGTTGTTATTTTAACGTTCAATAAATAGGTTCGTCGTGTGCTTCGTAGCCGTGCGGTTTTGTGGTCCTACGTATCCATGCTGGCTGTCCTGCAAAGTCCTGCAGCATGTGTCCAATCTACTCATAAACACCGGCGACAGTGAGCTTTTAGCTCAAAAGGCGAGTGGTGCTTGTAGTGGACGTGACATAAAGCTGCGTTTTATGGTGTTCTCGTGGCCGTTGTTTTATTGAGTTGGAAACGGCGTACATACAGCTTATTGCTTCAGTTATCTTAAATCGAATCCACCCAGGCTAGAAATCGCATCACAAAAACCATCTTCCTATATATTTAGTTAGAAAAAAAACGTAGAGTTTTAATACTAATGGAAACTATGTTATATTTTTATATTAAAGAAGGTTAAGATGTTTCTCTCAATTTATTCGCAGATTAAAATATAGAAATGTCAAAGAATGTGTTATTTGATATCCGTAAGCAACTTCGTTGAATGTTCCACTTCGAGATTTACGAAATGTCATGAAATGTTATAGCACATCCTGATATTAAAGGGAAATGATTTCGCATAACTACGTTTATTTAAACATTTAAGCAACCACTAAGATGTATAAATATCTAATTGTAAGCCAATACTTCATATTAATGACTTTGGTTCATTTCACATATTCCGACTTTATTTGTTCTTTGCGTTTTCCTATTTCAAGTCTCACACTGATTGCAAGGGCACTGATTTTACGTCTTTGAAGTAAAACATATGTGAGCGCATGGTTGGAGGACTAATCTGGTTAAAGTAAGCCGATGTTGTTTTTCGATGCTACAGCAATGAAATGCAACAGAACCAAGTTGAGGAGTGCGGTGAGATGCTGTAGTCTTGGCATTAGCAGAACTTACTGCACTGTGTCGACTGAAGCAGCAGAGGTTCTCTCAGGAATACCGCCAGCTGACTTACTCGAGGAGGAACGAAAATATCGTTATCATCTGTTCGGCTATTTTAGACTTGAGCGATTTATTTCATATATTTTCTTATTTCATTATTTATTTATATCATTATTCATTATTTTATTTGTTCAGCATGTCCCTCTCTCGATACTCGTGGCAGCTGTAAGCCTGCATAGTTATAGAAATAAACAGATTTTTGCAAGGTGTGATATATGCATGGTGCGTTGACTGCGAGGAGAGAAAAGTAGGGCTTGCGCTAATTGTTTCGCCGCATTTGCGACAGTATGCCAACAACCATCTCAAGGCATGCACGTATGCCAACCATCAACTTAAGGCATACCTCTTGGTCAATTCGTGAACTATAAACAGAACGAAGAAAACATGCGGTCGCCCTGTACCTTCTCAGCATGGAACGAGCGCTGGCTTAGTAGTTCGAAATCAGCTTGGCTTAAACGATGAATCCCAGAAGTTAATGCATGTGTGGACAGACAACATGGAAATTGCAACAACTACTTGACCCAGTTACTGATAGGGTACGGACAATTTGAAGCCTACCTTAATCATATTGGAAAACGCTCAAACGATGCCTGCCGATATTGCACGATGGGAGCCGCTGATAATGCCGAACACACTCTATCGACTTGCCCTGCCTGCAGAATGGAACGCTCGGCTATGTTAGCAATAGCAAAACGCGAAAACCCAACGCCGGAACAGTTAAGCAGACGAATTAAGCAGACGAACGAGCAGACTTGTGAACAAGCATGGAAGGCTGTTGCGAGCTTTGCTGAAAACGTCTTACAGCGGAAAGCTAAAGAGTTAAATTAGACTTAGACTCTTAGGGTGCGCTCACCTCCATCAGCGCGACCCGAGATACGGCACTTCGAAGCAATGCTTCGGTGGTTTCGAGGTGTCCCAGACCACATAATGTATATTTATATTCACGGGTTGAGCATGCTGACACTTCCACCGAATGCAAACCTCAAGATGCCATTTAAAATAATTATCAAACTTTACTTATTTGCCGCTAATGGCTTTGAATAGTAATATCAAATTTAGATTTGCAAACAACTAACAATAATCATTACGAGTTGCGACTGCTAATGGAAGCCGATGTTAGGGTCGATGGGGATCAAATTGAAGGCGGCGATTTAATTAATTTCCCTATTGGCGTGTATTTGATGCGAGCGCCGAGTTTGAAAGGGTTTTATCGCCGTTGCGTTGTGGCCAATGCGCGTGTGCCGATGTTATGCAATTAAAAAGGTTTTAGATTGCTTAATTGGCTTTGGGCGCTTATTTAAGATTCGATTACACAATCTATCGTCGATTTAGTCTAGTCAATTTACTAATTAGTTTTCATAGCCACCGCAGGCACCTTTTAGAAACATTCAAATACAAGATTCTATTCATTTAAATTTAATTATTCCGACCTGTTTGCAAATTGTAAATATTGAACTAAATTTACGAGAGAAATATTCGCGAATGCTTAAGTTTTTCTGTCAATGAAACATAATTAGTGGAAAACATAGAGGTGACGTGTTCGTTGGAGGAACGAAATTCGGATAATCTGGAGGCAGGTTGCTTTCAGTTCTGACAGCCTGCAAAAACAACAGATGCATTGGATTGGAATCTCCATGAGACCGTTGAAGCAATCTTTAATAATAGCAGGCTCAAAATCAGTAAATTAAGGAGCTGGCATGAGAATGAAGTTTAACGAAAACCTAGAAGAATGTTGGATATTTAATATCAAAGCGATCAGTATATGATTTATGAAAATATGAATAATATTTAGAAACTGTACTGTATCATTGACTCCTGCCAATTTAAATAATTACACGCTGAAACTAATTAAATGTATTCCAATGGAAGTGGAATACGTTAATTTTCAAGTTTAGGCGTGTATATAATTGATTCTAAATGGAAAGTACCATCCTAAATATTGATCCGTAACATGTATGCCATTTTTTGCATGCTTACATTATTCAAATTGAATAGAATGTACAATTATCCAAATTAAAATCGTTTCCTTTATCCGACTGCAGTAATACATTGCTGCATCGTCGCAGTTCATTTTATGGTCCTTTATTACTTTCACTTTACGATATTTGTGCTAGGTACAAAGTTGCACTTTGTAAATATCCGTAAATCGGTTTTACATCATTTCCGTCGCCGAAAAAATCGTAAATAATCGTTTAGGCGGTATTGGTTTGCGAATGAGTGCATTTTCCTGTTTTTCCAAGGTAATATGAAAGGAAATTAAAAACAAGGACGAACAGGTCACTGGTTTTCCATTGGCGTAATGGGATTGCCGCTTTAATGAAACCACGATTGAGGCTTAAATTGCACTACACTGCATTTTACAACATCCAAGGTTTCAGATGTTTGAAGTGAGGTGATTAAGTAAGGCTACTCAAAGATGTTGTACAAACCTTGTAATTAATTATTTTTTATAATGTGCTTATACAAATTAAAGTTCCGATGCCCGGGCTGAAATACAAGTGGCGAAGCATAATTGCCGAGCAGTGGTCTAAATAATAATTTGACGAAACAAAGTAAGGTATATTTGGATTCATTATAAAAAATCGTTAAAGAGACATAATTTCATAGTTATAGTAATTACCTCTACTAGTTGCATATAAAAATGCATAAGAGACAACTGACGCGCATAGCGCGCTCATGGTCTAGCGCATAGTGTATAATGTTTAAGTCAGCAAATCATGAAAGACCGGAGCGCAGTCGCGCTTTGTCTGCGGACGAGATAGAAGCGTGACTTTGTGAATATAATTAACACTTATTTTTAAAACTTTCTATGGCATTTGTCTGAGTTTTTCACGAAGGAAAACTTTGTCTTTAGGAGCTGTTCATGAAAGATTGAATACTTGAAATGGTTTGATTTGGAAAATTGACAATAATAATGTATTGCTTGGTTGAGTTTGTATAATTTTACCGAGCATTGACTGATATGGTCATTAGATCTATTCAATTCTTTTTCAATAGAGTTATCATCAAACCTAT